>CM038703.1:19938193-20133193 GCA_021613375.1 Megaleporinus macrocephalus | reverse complement strand
AAGTAAGAAAGGTAGTGGTCTATGTGGACATAATTAAAACAGCATTAGACATCTTAAAGGGCATTTAAGTCTTATCTGATTAACCAGCAACTTATTTTTTTTCTTGTCAGAATATACCAAGACCTGTCAGATTAAGCCTAGACCACCGTCAACAATAATTAATTATCTCATAATCTCAAATCTGCCTGCTTTTGTCTGCAGATTCACACCTCAACAGAGCATCATATGATAATGTCAGTGGGTGGTGGACATGTATAGAGGTCACAGTCACAGTTGGCTATTAAAAGTATTAGAAGCAGATGAAGAAGGATACCACACAAAACAAAGAAAAGATAAGGTGTCCACATAAAGCTATACTGAATTTTGAATATAGATCTATTTAAAAGGCATATATCCACAATTTGAATCAATTCTATTCCTTAGAGTTCACACGTAAGGTGTAGTATCATGTTCCAAAAACATCATAGACATTTTCTGACCTCTCTTTATCACCTCATTAAAAACTTTTTTGTTCTGCTAGTGTTTGGTGGGGGGCGGCGGAGGGTTGCGGTCCCATGTTGGCTGACTATTTTTGTGAGTGGGTTAGCAGCCAGCCAACATGGGAGCCCCACCACTCAACTACCAGCAAAACAAAAACTTTTTAATGATGCTAGCTTCTTTGGCAAAATATTTCGTCTAACAATTCTTGTTTAGGAAATGTTGTGTGATAATGCTCTAATCCACACTGTGCTAGTAATGACTGATACCATACACACCTTTTGCTTAAGACATGTTTTTTTTTTCTTTTTGGTTCGAGAAATGAGTAGTAATTTACTCTTTTTTCCAAACCCTTGCGAAATTGGTCAAGTTTTGAGATTTACATATATGCTAAGGCATTTTGTGATGTTTTTCAGAGGGTCTCCTGAGCATAGTTACAGTTGCTAGGCTATTAAGGAGCAACTGGATGTAGCAATTTGTTACAGCACCACCCTAAGGCAGTCCAATGCTCCATCTCTAGCTAAGTAGGAAAACCAAGACAGAAGCTTACTGATTGTGGCAGAAGCAGGCTAAATACTAACGCTTCTCTGAATTTGTATTTGTGCATTTATATTTTTATATATATCTATTTATATATGCATATAGAATATAGATTTTAAGACATTCAGGGGGTAAAAGAGGTTAATTAGATGGTCCAGGAAGCCACTTTATTTCACACCGTGGACATCACAAAAATAGAATATTTTTTTTGTAGCTTTTGTATATTTATATGTTGTACATTTTGAAACAGTGGCTAACAGTGATTACATACTACATTAAACTTTTCCATGACATGGGCACTTTAAAGTAAGCAACGAATGTGCACTGCAGTGGTCACTAAAACCTACATTACTTTCTTTGTAATTGCCATCTATTTACCCGTGTGACCTGGTGTAAGTCAGCTTCCATGAGCATGACCCAAACACTGGCACTGTCTCCCCTGGTTGTTGAGGTTATTAAATACGAAACAAGCTGTTACTGCTTTGGTCTTCCCTGCTAATTATCACCTTGTGAGATGTGTTTCATTAACCAATTTCATCCAATAAACCACCCAATTCTAGCCCCATGAACATTCCTGGCCCATGTCAGTTGTTTCTGTGAATTATCCTTGTTAACCAGCAAGTAACAAAACTAGATTGCAATATAAGCGTAGGGTTATTTTCTAAAGCACATCTAGGTAAATATTTTACTCCCTAATTTTGAAATGCCATTTGATGTGGCTCATTAAACTAAATGCATAAAATATTCAGGTGCCTCAACAAGCTAAATCTGCACTACATACACTGGAATAGGGGATGTGCAGTATATACAATATGCTAAGGAGAGGCCAGACATCACATTAAGATGTTAAGTGTTAACTATTTTATTCTGTCCATATTTAAAGCTCATAATATCCATATTCAATTCTCCACAATAGGAGAAAGCTGTTCTTCTCAAGCCTAGCCCAAGAATTTTCACTGGACAATAGAATTTACAACACTTTATAAACACTACAAAAAATAAAGGGGAACACTTAAATCACACAACGGATCTTGTTGAAATTTTTTTACTGACATAATCTCTGTAAATTGGGCTGGATTCAAAATCACACTATGAATCAAATAATAAAAAAAAATAAATCAAAGGCTGATCCAATTTACACAAATTTCTTGACAACAGCTCATAAAGTGACTCAGTAGTGTGTATGGCCCCCGCATGCTTGTATGCACTCCCAATAATGTCCGGGCATGTTCCTGATGAGGCGGCAAATGGTGTGCTGTGGGATCATCTCCCAGACCTGGATCAGGGCATCCCTAAGCTCCTGGACAGTCTGTGGCACTACTTGGAGGCATTGAAGGCACTGATACATAACATCCAAGAATCCTAACTGGATGCAGGTCTGGGAAACATGTGGGCCGGTGAATGGCATTAATGTCTTCATCATCCAGAAACTTCCAATACACTCTGGCCATGTGAGGAAATGTCCTGTACCAGAAGGAACCCAGAGCCCACTGCATAAGCGCAAGGCCTGACAATGGTTCTGGGGACTTTATCCTGGTGTCTTACTGTAGTGAAGGTACCGTTGGCTATCACCTGGAAGTATCCTACAAGGATATGCCCCCACAGACCATCACTGATCCACTTCCAGGCCATGCTGGATGATGTTGCAGGCAGCATAACATTCACAATGTCGTCTCCAGTCACGTTTGACACGTCTGCCAGTTTTCAACTTAAATGTCGATCGAGTAACATGTTGGGACCTCATGCCACCTTTATGAAGTTCACTGGAGGTCATTTTGTAGGGCTTTGGTAGTGCTCCTCCTGTTTGTGCAAAGCAGCAGATATCCATTCCTACTACTGGATTAATGCCCTTCTACAGCCCTGTCCATCTTTCTTGTGTAATGGCTCGTGTCCTGGTATCTCTTACTTGCTCTTGAGAGTGTCGGGGCACACAGCAAACCTTTTCGTAATGGTAGGAGCTGCACAACCTGTGCAACATGAATGGGCTGCAGGTATTGCATTATACTAGAAGCAAGTATGCAAACTAGGAAATGCAAGCAAAATTCAAGCAAAATGCAAAACTAGGAAAGAAGTAGGGAGCAAGTGTCTATGGCCACCACTTGAAAACCATTTCTTTTTTGGGGGTCTTGCTGTTGTCACTTTCACTTGCACCAAAGCTATACTGATATATATATAAATATATATATATATATATATATATATATATATATATATATATATATATATATATATATATATATATATATATATATATATCCAAAGCACTAAATCTGAGAACAGGGTGCATATATATATGAATATAATAAATATAATGAAAATAATAAATAAATACAGCATAGGATTGCCATAGAGCATATAATGTGACAGAAATCTCTCATATTTCATTAAATTAGTACCAAACTATTCTTTAGATTTTGTGCTTTTATACTATGTATACAATAATAATTAAATCTTCTACAGAACAGAACACATGAAATATTATTATTAGATGGGAATATTGTCGTGTCAGGAGGTTTTAGCCCACATACATTTATTTAAATGTAAAACTAAATGTTAAAACCAAATATATCTATAAATTCATCTTTTACCTAGCAACCATTGCCATAAATGCCCATGCACATAACACATACTATTAATACCAGGAATATTAATATCAAACATAGTATATGTAAAGATGTTGTTTTATTGTTTATTACAATAAATTTCTTTTCATTGTGTGATTTAAATTCCCATTGTTCTAAGCAAACTATTATAATAAATGTGGTGATAATGTAATAACTGTTACAGCATAGGTCAACAAATTAACAAACGAAGCGTTAAAAAAGGATTGCAGGGCAGGCTAGAGCTTCTTCCTTTTTTTATTACTGGCTCAGAAAAAATTAAACAACAATCTGTTCTTAGTTTTTCATTTTAATCAATAGCTTTTTTGCGACTATGTACTTTTTTAAAAAAGCAACTCACAACTCTCAAAATAGTCTTATTCATCTAAAAGCAGAGAGGACATGACAAATAGCTAAATGTAAGTTATGGTCCCTTTAATGAAAAAACAGATACAGCCTTTCCCACTGCACGGCCTGTGGCATATTTCTTTATTTAATATCACAAAAACCAGCTATGTTACATATCTGCCTTACATAGTCTAGAGCAATTCTAGAGCCCATTCACGTTATAAGGAGTGTTTCAGGCTAGCACACTAACTAAAAGACAATCAAAACAGACCTCATTTACAAATATCAGACAGAAACAACAGCAGCTTAGATGTAAGAAAATGATTATGTAAATATGAATTATGAATATAAACAACAGTAACATCATTATACCAAAAAAAAACAAAAAGCAAAACCTAAATGTAGGATATGGTCCCTTTAATTAAAAATGGACAGATCACTGAATGACTTGCTTGCTAGCAAACAATGTTCCTCCCTGCACTCACAGTCTGGGCAAAGTTGGTCTGCCCAGTAAATTTTTTAGCTGACCAATGCTACTCCTCTTCAATATATCAATAAAATGGGTTCGGCGTGAGGAAAAGTCGATAACAATTCCTGGATATATAGCATCAGTCATAAGTCTTTTTGGTTAGAACAGATTGAAGATAACACCAAATCATGTACTTCAACCTGTACATGCCCAAATCTTAAAATATAGCCTACTGCCAGGACCTTTAATTGAATTCATTCCAGTGAGAACCAAACAGTCCAGCAGAGAGACCTCTACTCGAATAAAGCTCAGCTGCAATAAACATTACAGTCAATAACGCTGCAGTTAAAGCTAACCTCTAAAAATATATTTTAGCTTTAGTCGCTACTATGAACGTTATTAGTCAACTGCATGGCTGACACTTCCAGTAGTTCAGCATTTAAATGAAAACAGCCTGCGAAATGAAAAGAACACAACACAAGCCACATACTGAAATCGACACAGCTATCTCCACCATGTACGGTAAATGACACTTCCAACTCATTCTCACTTCAAAGCCGATTCATTATCAATTAGAAGTGAAAATGGAGCTGGGTGGGAAAAAAAGCCTCGGAGGCCCAGCACCTGTAGGTTGCTCTCCCGCGCTCATGTGGCACAGTGATGGCTAAACCACTCGCCGGTGATTTAGAAAGCGCTGTGTAAACAGGCATTTTGCTCCCCCTGTCTTCCCAGGGACTCCGGGCTCTAGAGGTTAATGAAGTGTGAAGTGTGAAAACTTCCAGAGATGGGATGAGTTAAACAGTGTTTCCAGATGTTAAGGCAACACTGTCCAAATCTATTTGGGCCTGTCAGCCCTTTATAGGTCACAAATTACTCTAGTTATGGGGGAGATAAATAAGCTCCGTTCTGATCATTTGCTGCCATCTTCCACCCGAGTCACCCCGCTGAACCTGGCTGTCTTTAAACGCTGCTTTGTAAAGGAATAGAATTTAAAACCGCATCCTGTGCAGTTCAGATACCGTGGTTAAAGCAAAAGGAATAGCTACTTGCTTTCAGGATCATAAAGAAAAGCATAAACAACAGAGCCGTATATCAGGTCATGAAAGACAGCACAAACCACATTAAGCCAATGGCCTTAAAAACAAAAGTAGTAAACAGCCCAATGGGTGAAAATGGAGGAAAGACATTAAAAACTAACAAGGCATGAACTATATGTGTCTTTCTTGTGCACAGCTCATAATTAAATGAATATTGCATTACTGCTGGTAACATGCAAGTAAACAGAAATACAGCTTAATTACTCAATCATTTTAGTCAAAGCAGTCTAGCTGTAACCTCCTGAACATTCTGATCCACATCAGGTAGGTCAAACCAGAGTAGAGAGCTAAAAGGCAGTAATAATAGCAGGACCATTTCTGGTGGTATATAGAATAGCTCTTCAAAACAGGCTCTTCAAGGAAACCATATACATCACAGAGAGCAACTCATTAACTGTGCAAGGAACCATTAAAGTGTTCAAATGACTCGTTTTGCATTGCTCAGTTTGATATATTGCTCGTTTTTGGTTCAATATTTAATCCAAAACAATATAGTATTTAAGATATTTTGTTTCTAGGAGAACAAGAAATATTACCAGCAATCAAAAGATGAAAAATTACATAATAAATCTAACCTTCAAACAAATAGAAATGTAATGAACACAGTCTGCTGGTGCTAGCAAAGTTCAAAAACAATACTGGCAATGTAGATCTATATACCACCCTTCTATTTGTTTAATTTCCAGTTAAAATGGCCTTTAAGTACAGGTTATTCCTTTTTCAGCATCAGCTAATAGCAGAAAACATATAGTTAACAGTAAATGGCATATAAGTATCAACTATATATAATTGTTTCAGCATTTAAATGTGCAATTTATCATTTCTTTCATAATAACAAGCAACCATTATCACCACCGCTGCCCACTCTCAGCACGAAACCACATTCAGCAAACAAAGTAAGAAATATAAACAGATAAGGAAGCACAGGAAGTAAAGGAAGTTATATTGGTGTTACTTACCACCACTGGAGATGCTCATGGTGTGTAAAAAGATTTGATGCTGAACTCACGGTGTTCCTTCTAAACTGGTGAACAAGTGAAGAGGAAGGAGGAGTGACTGTGTGTTTCCTTGTTTCTTATGATGGGAGGGGACACCACAACTTTCTGGAGCTATGTTGACCCATATTTGTTACTCCTTTCATCTGTCCACTCTTTGTCTTTATTACTGGATCCTTTCTTTTTGGGGGCAATTGCTTTCATTTATTTAAAGGTTCAGTTTTAGAACTTAGCTTTTATTCCTTCTTAAGATCCAAGTAATCCCAAACACATCCAATAAGGTTAAGGTCGTTTTGAAAACAATGACTATTGGCCTTGGACCCTTTCTTTGTTTGATTAGCATTTTTTCTATTTTGTTTATTGTTTTTTTCTCAGTAAAGATTTTTGACAGCTACTCATCCCTGCAGAGTCTTATCATTGTCTTTTCACAGTGGGAGGATGAACAGCTGCATTTTATTTTCAGATCTAAAGCAAAATTTTCTTTCAAAGATGAAAGCTTTAACTACTGTTTATCTAATGGGGACAGTTTTGGTGGTCTACCAGGTCTTGCAAGGTTTAAAGGAGACTCATTTTTCCTCAGCTCTTCATTTATTTTTTCTTTGAATTTCCTATGTATAAAATGGCCATGTGGTATTATGGAGGTATAACTATGACTAAATTTTGAAACTATTTGTAGGAGAGGCTCTATATAAAGAAGAAATATTAGATTTGTCTAGAATCATAAGCAGTGCTGCAGATGATTCCATGAGGACATTGAGAATGAAGTTGTGATGAAATATCATACTTGAAAAGTGGTTATTAATTCAATCGTGAGCTTAGAAAGCAATTACTATATTAAGCATTTCAGGTTATATTTATCATTTAATAACATACTTTATTATGTCTTGTTTAGAGTATTTTAATCTACACTACAAGGTAGTATCAAATAAAACACCAGCAATTAATAATACAAGTAATTCCAGTCTTTTGATTGGTATTGTACTGGATTGTGCATCTGAATGCAAATAAACAAACAAACAAATAAAAAACTGAGCTGAAAAGGTCGTTGGTTTGTCAGAAAACATGGTCACCTATTAGCAGTTACTGTGAAAGCTGCTGTAGCTGCTGTAAAAGTGTTTTAGCGATTTTGTTTGTGAGTTCTAACAGCATTTGGGGCTTTCATGGCAAAAGAAGTTAGATGGTAAAAGGACTATAATATTGCTAGAACAATATTTTTTTTGCAACTGACTAAAAGCAATGTTCCTCTTGAGGCTTCACTAATGGTGTACAATGAGAATGACTGCTTTATTCACTGTCGATGTAATGTGTTGTGTTGATGTGTTTGCCCTTAAACAGCATTTACTGAGCCCCATTGTTATCATCGTTTTCTCATCAGTGCTGCTTCATGTGAAAATGTTATCATGCTTTCGATGACACTTTACTCGATTACACTGATAATTATTGCCAAATAGTTGCATGCATTTCCACATATGTTTAATATCTCTATAGGTATCACTACAGGTACAGAGAATGTCCTGTATGGAATGCTGCCTACAGGCTATTAGCTATTTTTTTAGATGGGTCCCTGAAATGACTATAGCAGTTGGCCCTGGTTAATCAATCAATCAATGTTTACAGTCTAGATAAATCTTTCCATTGATAAATATCAGAAGCTTTTATAAATAGATTTATAAGCCACTAGCAGTAAACCTTAAGTCTTACACAATAGGAAATTATCAAGCCCTTCATGTGCTTTAGAGGGAAAAAACAAAAATATGTAGTATCCAGTACTAGAACTGAGAATCCCTGTGTTAATACAATTTAGCCAGTCATTGGGTCATTGATATTCTGACTACAAAAAAAATTATATTAATTATTTTTGGACCCCAAAGTCATTATTACAGGTTCTAAAATGCCATGTGTCAACACAATCTACCCATTGTCATCCACTCTTCAGTAGGAGGTTAAGCTTTGTGATGGGGCTTAATAAGATAACTGTTGCCATTGATTTGGGTCAAGCCCAACCTAGCAGGACATGAAAGGAACTGCCATAGGCTATAGTTAACCCAGGGATAATTAGTCATTATAATTGTACTCTAAAGTGTATTAACCTTCTCCATCTCATACAGAGAGGACACAGGTAGTCCTGTTCATTTAGCAGTTCACCCAAAATTAGGGAAAAAACTTCAGTATTACTTTCGCAAAGTGTCACTTTTGTAAATGGTAAGAAGACTGCAGTTTTATATCGACTGGCAAATCGAAGCATTTTTAAGTGCACTAGAAGTTCTTGTTTGATGTGATGCTAATAAGGCCAGTTCAAGAGACTTCAGTTATTACAGTTACCATGATTGTCTTTAGTCTGGCCTGTCTCCTTTACTCCTAAAAACAAAAGTGACTGGAATAAACATATATGACCGCTAAATATTCCACATCCTTTAATGAAAACACAGAACACACCGGCTTTTAAAGTTAATTAGTTTAAGAAGGCCTTTTGGTATGTTTATGTTAAAGTCATTGACCTTGTTGATTAATGTCCCCGGCCATATTAAGCATAATTCATCATACTGTACAATTAAAATTTATTTTGGTTGCATGGGTGCAGATCGAATGTGCTAAGAGGAGGGGACCAATGTAGGCCTATAGTCTACATACAATAACTTAAACACAAAACTAGCTGAAGAAATTATGCCTTAATTAGAGTTACCATATTGTCATTACATATAATAGTTCATTAATAACAATCATATTAATTTTAACCAATGTTTTGAGGGTGGCATGGAGGTCACAGCAAGAAGGGCTTGAGTGTGGGTCTGTGTGGAGTTTGCATGTTCTCCCTGTGTCCGTGTGGGTTTCCTCTGGGTGCTCTGATTTCCACACACAGTCCAAAGGCATGCAGTTAAGCAGATTGGAGATGCTAAATTGCCTACTATGTGTGTGTGAATGTGTATGCCTGTAATTGACTGGCAGCCTGTCCAGGGTGTTTCCTGCCTTCTGACCAGTGAGCACTGGGATACACTCCTGCACCAACTTGCAACCTAGAGGGATAAGCAGCTAAGAAGATGAATGAATAAAGTATGTCATGTTTCTCCTCCCCCTTCTTTCACCCCACCTGTCACTGGGTAAAAACAGTCTTCTGAGAGATCCTTTGGTTGTGTCTGAACAGTTAAATGGAACTCATTATCTTTGCTTTTGTGCAATCTTTAGCTCTATGCTAACTAAATATACAGGCATGTGAACAGACAGGCATGAAAATCCACATCAAATCAGGCTACCACAAAGAAAGCAGACTGAGTACAACGTTCCACTCAATATAGCCTGATACTCCATCTGATACCACATCGGAAATACATTCAGTGAGCACTTTTTAGGAACACTATGCTAATACTGGAGCTCTCAAAACAGCCTACATGTAGGAAATATCCCTTTCAGACTGTGGTCCAGGTTAACATGATGGCATCATGCTACTTCTGAAAATGTCAGGTACACATTCATATTTTTAATCCCAATTTCATTGGATTTAGATTTGGGGACTGGGAAGCCCAGTGAGAAACACTACACTGAATGGTCATGTTCAACCAGTTTAAGACAACCTTTTGCTTTGTGACTTGGTGCATTGTCATGCTGGAAGTAGCCATCAGAACATGACCAACTGTGGTCATGAAGGGATGCAGAGGGTCAGCAAATTTACTCAAATAGGGTGTGGCTACAAATGATGATTAATTGGTTTTTAAGGGCCAAAAGAGTGCCAAGAAAACATTCCCCACACGATTACACAACCTCCAACAGCCAGGATTGTCAACATGAGGCAGGTTGGTTCCATGGATTAATGCAGTTGGTGTTATATTTTGTCCCTTGTCTTCAACTGTCTAGTTTTGGCGAGCCTGTATCCACTGTAGCCACGGCTTTTTGTTCTAGGCTGACAAAAATGGAGTCCAACATGGTCCACAGCTACTGCTGTTGCAGCCCATTCACTTTAAGGTTTGACGTGTTGTGCATTCTGAGATGTTTTTCTTCTCACCACAAGTGTACAGAGTGGTTATCTGTGGTTATACATTCTGTCAGTTTGTGCCAGTCTGGCCATTCTCTGCTGACTTCTCTCATGAGCAAGGTGCTTCTGCTTGAAGAACTGCCGCTCACTGGGTGTTTAAGACAGCTTTTATTTTGTGACTTGGTGCATTGTCATGCTGGAAGTAGCCATTAGAACATGACAAATTGTGGCCATGAAGGGAAGAACAGGGTCAGCAATATTACTCAAATAGGGTGTGGCCTCAAATGATGATTATTTGGTTTTAAAGGGCCAAAAGTGTGCCAAAAAAACATTCCCCACACGATTACACCACCTCCTCCACTTTAAAAACTGTAGAAAATGTTTTGTATGAAAATCCCAGGAGATTAGCAATTATATAAATTCTGAGCCCGTTGAGCACTAACACTAACACTATTTTTTTCCTCCTATTCTGATGGTTGATGTGAACATTACCTGAAGCCGTTAGAATATATTTGCACATGCACTGCAGTGCTGCCACATGATTGGCTGATTAGATCAAGGCTAAATGAGTAGGTGTGCAGGTGCTCCTAACAATGACCTTCAGAGTGCAGTCTTCCTGCTAGGTCTTTAAAACCAATTAGCAACTAACCCTTAGACTTTAGGGCCAAGACTTTGGACTTGTTTCGCGCAGACACACTGCAGAGAGTTTATTCACTAGAATGTTGTGCTGTACAGATGTCCATCCCTTCCCAGTCACCAGTTCTCAGAGTGGCTCAAAGATAGGGCTTCCAAAAAAACTTGATCTCTCTTGGGGTCCACTCTTTTTTTATTTAATGGCCTGGGGAAATAGTGTCTAACTGTGCCTGAAATGTCACTATCAAAGCATCCTGTAGAGGAGCATGTTACAGCCCTGTTGCTGGCCCAATCGATCACATTAGAGCAAAGGAAGTGGGAAGATGTGACAGCCCAGAAACACTTCAATACTGACACGCTCCGTCTGAGAGCCGCAAGCACACTACCTACTGAAAAAAAAACCACACACACGCACACACGCCACACATGCCTTGTTCTAACCCAGCAAGTGGGTGTGATTAGTCATAAAGGCTCCCATTGTGCAGTGGCTGGAAGAAAATTAGAGATGATAGTGGGGCAAAATCAATAGTGTTTACCACTCTAAAGTGTGACCATATCTATCAGCAGTCCCAGGATGGCTGCGGATCGCTTTTCCCCCACCATCATATTGGCGGCCGAAGGAGAACCTGAGGAAGGAACGTTTCAAGCCATAACATTCATTTCAGTGCTATCGATAAGTAGCTCAGGCTTTCAAAATGAACGATTTAGGTAGGCAAGAAATAATTAAAGCACCACCTACAGCTTTTTAAGCCAGATGTACGCAGCAGCTATAGGAATTAATTTCCCACAAATCGAGCCCCCCCCCCCTTCTCCCCCGCCCCAACATCTCGGCTTGCAAATAAGAATTCAATTTAAAGTAATATGTGGGAAGCAATTGTAACAGAGAATTTTAATTGATATGTGTATACAGCAAGGCCGCACATATGCAACAGAGATAGCGTTTTAATTTCAGGACAGAAATGACCAAGTATATCACTGTATGTCACAGTCATTAATTCTGACAATCTATTTTTTTTAAGCCTGTTACCACTGGCCAGAATGAAATTTAGTTTCCATGCTCTAAGGAGGACCACATGTACAAGAGAAGGGACCGAAAAAGCTATAACAAAACTTCCAGCATTCGGCCTACTGCCTTAGAGTTATTTTGGCTGTAATTCCATTCACTAATCCCACCGGTTTGCCAGATTAAAGCTGCCCCCAGTGCAGGGGGTGCATGAGGTGTGCTAATCCGCGGCACCAGTGATCAAGAAGCCAGGAAACAGCATGCTCTCCAAACAAGAAATGCTGACAACAATAACTTGACAGTTCTTGATCCTGCGAGAGAGATCGTTGGCTGAAAGATTAGGCGCTGATATGCAGCGTACAAGTGTTGTTTTCTGTAAACGAACTGTTTGCTTCATGGTGTGGGTGGCTTTCAGTTTTATGGAGTTGTAAAAACAAACCCAACGCTTGAGCTCTGAACCCTCTGGGACCTCGTACAATTTCGGTTCATTGTCATTATCTGATTCAGTGCTACCAATGCTGTTTTGTTAAAGTAGCCATTGAGATAATTGGTGTTTCTTTTTGGCTTTTGTGCAATACAAAACTCACATTCAAGACTTTAACTAACTGTCAGGGCTTTTTCCCATTCAGCTGAAGTGCCTGTGCAGAAACAGCGAGAAAATTACCGTGCTCGCCCCTACTAGAGCCGCCCAGAGATTATTATCTTTATCAGCAGTTAATCTTCTAAGGTCAAGATAAAAGCTGAATGCGGAGTGAACTCGTCGTGTCCCCAATTAAACACGAAGTCCGAAGGAAGGGAGAGGAGAGTGACAGAGCAATACGCAGATTAGCCCGCAGCCCTGGTCCCTACAGTGGAGGGGAGAAATAGAAAACAACACAATTAAATTATGACACCTGACACTTAGACCTTACCTCTGTGTAAAATCCTAATAGACCAACTGAGGAAAGTGAGATGCTGTCAGACGATTAATGTGTGATCACACGCATTAGCGCGACTCATGTTCCAAACTCTCTTGTGGATCTTGGCCTGCCTAAAATGAGGACATTAACGCTAACTTTCTCCAACATCTTTCACAACTTTTAAGTGAGCGGAGCGCTGAGAGATCGAGCGATCATGGCGCGAGGTGAGATGCAAGGGCATTTATTAAGCTAGGAATCAACACATGGCTTATATATTCAATCAGATACGCCCGATGTGTTGTGTAAAAGCTGTGGTCTAGATTCGTTCCAGTTTCATGAATTTGGAATGAGTGCTTTAAACAAAGAAAAAAAAGCCACAATACTACAATCAAAATGTTAGAGTAACAAATAGCAAGTCAGAGCCAAATGCAAAAGATGACCCGCCGTGGTACCGCAGTTACTCTTAATCTACATTTGGGTGCACAACACACTAATGAACATTACGGATCCATTACCTTAGAGAGAAGAGGACAAAGTGTGCACCCACACATTTAGAAGCACAAATAACACCTACACACGCCCACAGCTCTGGGGATGACAGTGGGCTTTTGGTAGCAGTAGGGGGATTCATGTGATAAACCATAAAAAACACATTTAATTGCTGCTAATATGGATAGAGAATAGAACAGGACTTGCAACCATATCGTACTGTATCTCCATGGGGTTTGCTTTTTAAGTAGTGAGAAGAACAATTGTGCACAAGATGGGCAAGATATGCAAACCTGTGCAGAAATCAGAGACCACCTTTGATTTATTTTAAAATAAAATAATATAGTCATTAAGTACAAAGTATTCAAGTAGTAATAATTTTTAAGGATATTAGATTTAAGACAATCAACTTGCGTGTGGAGGGAGGAAAAACTAATTTGGAGCCTCCTTACAAACATGAAAGATCTGGTTCTCTCACCATCACATAAACACTACTCAAAGCTTTCATTGAAAGAGAGGACAAAATCAAGCTTTACTGTTGTTTCAGATCTAAAAACAAATCCATAGATGTTTTTTGTCTATCCTTCCACTGTGAGAGGACAGCTCTACACTATGGCCCTGACAGGATGTGTAGATGTTAAGAAGCTGTCACTGAGAAAAGGAAACCAAGTTGCAAATCAAGCTTAAAAGAACAATGGACTGGCCACCCCAGAGTCCAAGCCTCAATACCACTGAATTGTTTGAAATTACTAAAATTGTGAGAAACAGAAAATGCTTTAAAACTGAAACATTTAAATCAATTTTTAAATAGAGTGGAAGCAGTAGTAAAGGCAAAGTGTGGACAGAATACATGATAAAAGTACTGAAAGTCTAAATATCTGAATTACAGAGGTTTGGGAAAATATTCCTGCACATTTCTTTGGAAAAGTAAAAGCCAGTCATCTGAAAAGAGAGGAGGCGTACTGACTGTTTATATATAATTATACATACATATTAAATAGATTTTTACATATATTGTCTCCAAGTGCCTCAAATGTTGTCCAAATATTTGAGGCACTTGGAGACAATATTTGTAAAGATCTATAAGCTTGTAGTAAGCTTGTATATGCTCAGAAAAACCTTTTATTTGTCTAAATATTTAAACAGTATTAATACAGTAAGTAGTAGTTTTACATATATCCGTGTTTATTTAACCTTTCCATGCATTTTTTTTCTAGTAACCCAGTGTTATTTGCAGTTATTATCTAATACCTGGTTGACTACTCAGTACTTCATTAAGCTAAATCAAGATTGCTGGTGAAGGAAAACAATGTCTGGGGCATGCAGGAGAAATCTGGAACTGGACTTTGTTCTTCAAACTCAAGCACAAAATATTATCTATTTCTTTAAGAACAATATATTTATGTTGTCTTGTATTGTATTTATCCGTCTTTGCATCTGTTCTAATGATATCTGGGGGTTCTTATTGGTGAGAATACACTTATTGCTAAGATAAAGGCTTTTAAACAATCAGCTTAGTATTTTTGAGGCTTCTGTGTGTGTCTTTAATTAAATCTAATTTTTTCGGATAAATTTTGTTTGATATTTTCGTTAATAGAGATGCTGGATGTTTATCAGTCAGTCATGGCATGTACCGTCATGGAAATAAACAAAAGACAAAACACAAGCACTGTGTTTATATATACCGCAGTACAATAGACCTATATATCTATAGTTCTAGAACTGTGTACCAACGTTGCTCTACAAATACAGTGTTTACTTTTTGTTTCTCAACACTCAAATTAGGCTTTTTTTGCACAACGACTTGAATAACCACTTTTCCCTAAATAACCATTTAGTAGTTCAATAAAGCACAATTCTTGTAAATGAGATGAGTGAGTGTGAAGAACTGTCTTAAAGTTTTAAGAACCACCACACAATGTCAAGGTTCCAGGAAGAAGCCTTTGCATTATGTGAATGACAAACTATTCTTCTCTTTTCAAACACAGTTCTTTAGGGATTGCTGTTCATAGACACCAGACAAAGGACCCTTTGTGCCACCTTTATTTTTAAGAGTGAATGAAACCACTGAGAGGCAGACACAATGGAGAATAGTGGAACCAAAAGGAAGTACATTAACTAGCCCAAAAAAGTACAGCCTACGTCTAAAGACATAAAATAAGGCATGGCGAATGTGCGGATAGCACTGAACGTTGCAGTTAATAGAAGATAAGGCTGGAATGAAATTTGACACCAACATCACTGAAGACAGACAGAGGTAGTTAGAAGCTGGAGGATGGGTTTGGGACCGAAAGTCTGTTCTGTTAATTACAATTCCGTCTCCTCTCCAAATCTCTAAATTAGCTTTGCTGAAATGATCTGCGTTTGTGGAACAGTGAAATGAATCAATTTGCATGCTAAATATAACCCTGCAAATTCAATGAAGGGGTAGTGTTAATATTTTCCCCACTTAAGATAATGGTGGCCACCACTGCTAAATTTTGCCCTAATGGATCTTTTAAAGACAAATTATGGTTTCCAACAAAAAAAAGGGAAAAGAAAAGATTACAATGCAGAATTCTATCTACTTCTCTTCCCTATTAAATAGTGTGAAAAGCAAAAATTATACATTACTGCGTTTCCTCTGGCGCTTCTTTGAATCGGGCACTTCTCATTTAGATTAATGCTTTATTTCCAGTACTTTCAGCGCTAACATGAATGGTGAGGGAAATTTATGGGTCCAATTATAAATCCAAGTTTTGTCAACACTGTAAACTTTGCAGCATGGCTGAAACTATACACTAGCTTACCTCTGACATAAACAAAGACGCCCTTACCGGCCTGCCTCACAGTTCATTTAACCGCCGCTGAACTCTTTGGCACAAACTGCAACCTGGGGATGTAGACAGAAAACAGAAATCAGCTCAGCTGCTGGCTTGGCTTTTCCCAGACTCGAAGCTACAGCTACATGAAGCTACAGAAACACACTAAAGACACCAGCTCAGCTTACGGCGGGCTGGGGAGCGCAGTGTTGGAGTATCCAGTCTCCTGCTCCATTGGGCCATACCAGATGGATGATTCCTCAAGGTGATTTTTTTTTCTATTCTTTTTTTTTCTCTCTCTCTCTGCGCAGTTGAGCTGCATTGATTCGGCAGCAGCAGGCGGATGTCACACATGCGCTGAACAGTGCTCAATGACTTTGCTATCCCATTCCCATTTAAATTGCCTCTACTTTTCCTTTCTGACACCTGTTTAAATCAATGTCTTCCTCTGCAGGTCATGGGCTGAATGTACCGAGGCGCTCGCCGACCGCCTCTCAAATCCACTAAAATCAACACAATAATTGAAATATTTTCAAGCTGATTACACCGAGGCCCGAGGCTCGGCTGGTTGCTAAGAGCGCGCTCCCCGGTTGCTAGGGGGAGTAAATCATCTTGCATTATTTGATTTTTGTTACTGATATGAAACCCCTAGTCCCTCGATTAAATGTCTCGCAGTCAAACACCTAGGGGACGGAGAGGAGAGACAAAATAAAACAGTCACAGTGAACCTGTCAAATAGCATCTCAAACTTTTCTTCTGTCCTCGGGGCTCGGACACAAATCTGCCTGCTTATTTGTGTTTGTTCCAGCTGAAATGACAAAGCGGAAAAGGGGGGGTGGAGTGGGGCGGCAGGGCGGGAGTGGGACTGATTGAAGGAGAAGAGGGCAGGCGTGGTGAAATGTCAGGGAATCACACATCAATCTGGGCTTTTCCTCCCATCATCAGGCTCACTTAGCACTCCCAGACCAAGCCTGATTGGGTCGTTCAGGACAGTGATAGTGCTGCTAAAGCGGGATGAGAACAATTTAGGCAATGTTTCCTCTGTTCTGCTTTAACTAATGCTGAAGCACAAGAGAGCTGTTCAGCTCGGCAGAGTTTTTATTTGTCAGTTTATCTTCTAACGTACTGAAGAGCTGTTTACTCATCTGTAGTTATGACTGACCTGTTCTATTCTAATCTATTCTATTCTAATTATAGGGTATACGATGGCCCTACAGTGCTTGTTTAGAGATCACTCCTTCATTTATTTAACTCTTGGTGAAAAGTAATTAAAAACAAACAAAATATTTGTTCATCAGCATTAGGAAAAAAAACAGAAAACATATATTTTTAACAAAAAATAACACACAACTATGTATTTAATCTTTTGGAATCTCCTGTCTGTTTCCATTGCCTTCCTTACCATTTTCTTATATAAGGCCACTTTCGTCTGATTATATTGTATCTGATCTCTGAAATATCTCCTTTAGCCGTTTCAGATGCACAAGAGAAATCTGCAGGGCAGCGAGTAGTATTTGGGCAGTTGCATATGTGAATGTTAATGTCTCTTTGAAGGGAACATAATGTCAGCGGCTCCACTGGGAACGGTTTTTGTTTGGCGGACGCAGCTGTAACATGCTGGTTTGAAGATCAGAAGGATGGAAGTGTTCAAGTGGCAGTAGGTGCACAGAAGTAAAGTGTGGACAAATGAAATACTGATTTGTAAAGCTTAGATTATACACAGTATGTACAATTGTGTGCACTTTTCACTAAGAAAGTAATCATTTGTATTTAATGGCCACTTTGACAAGAGAAGTTAGGAATTTACAGTTATGATTTACATGTTTTATTAAAAGTCAACTATCTGATCTGGCACTAATAAACATAATATGCAGTGTAGAACACAATACACCAATACACAAACTGGTGTATTGGAATATTGAAATATCAACGTATGCATAGTATAATAATGTAGTGAATGTAAGTTTATATATATATATATATATATATATATATATATATATATATATATATATATATATATATATATATATATAGCTTTAAACCACATTTATTTATTTATTATACATTATTTATTTAATTCACATTTATTTTTATTTATTTATTTAAGTACAAAGCTTTACACAAAGCTTCATTTTGTTATAACATACAGTTGCAGTTTAAAGATAAGCTAAGGCATGCTGCTTATTTTGTTTTCAAATACTAGTAAATAGTAAAACACTTGCAATATTTGTTTTATTTATCTATCCATGTATTTTATTCATTGATTTACTTAAATTTGTTCAATTCAGCAAATAAACAATAACTATACATTACAGTGTGCAGAAGTGTGTTCTCTGTAGAGGATGTGTTCACTTATTTTCACTGAGGACATCAAAAAGTGCAATTTGACCAGAAGCACCCAAACACACATTAACTTATAGCTGTGCTTCACGTCTAAACCTCTACACAGACTCAAAACCATAAATAAAATTCTTCTAAACCAGACTCTTCAGTTAAAATGAAAACATGAAACAAACTATCCACAACAAATGCTGCAAGATGTATAATCTAATACAGCTTCTGTCAGGCTTTTCACAAAACACTTCCTCTCTGCAAGTCAGCATCAGTAATCATCATGCAAGTATTTACAAAGACCTTACAGTTTCTGCAATAAGACCTACAACAGGTACTTTAGGGGAGCCTTCAATATTGTAGTAAAATATCTTAATGCTGATTTTAATGCTGCCTCATCTGCATCATCATTAGCATATTTAACGGTGTGTTTTTTAAATACTGGCTTCTTCTGTCAGCACACAGCGCTAATTGTGCTCTGCCATAAAAGCGTTATGTAATAATGATTATAGTAAAGTGATTACAATCATATATACTTCACTTGGGATATCAACCAAAATGTGAATAGAGAACACGCACTGTGAAACTGTGCTTTTAATACTATCACAATTTTCATATTAAGCACAAAATAGAGAGAATGTCTTTTCCCATTTAGCGCCCTATTCAGCAGGATTTGCTGGTGCCTGCTTTGCCAAATGAGATCAGTGCTGGTAATAATAGGGGAGGTCAAGTGGAGGGGGCCGCATTATTTCAATTCTCAGTCAGGCAGACAGAGAACAGACAAAACATGCCTGCTGAATGTACAGTCAGATAAAGTACAGCTTGAATGTGCAAGCTCATGGCTACCCATTTATTCAAGAGGTGAGGATTCAAACTTAGTTGTTTAAGCACAGGCTAGTTACTTCAACTGCTCTGTCTGACCTCTGACCTATGGGAACACTAGAGGCATTTAAGGTCTATTCAAAGCCTGTACCGTGCTCTAATAGTACGCACAAAACAGCTGTAGGAGGAGGTGAAGAGCGACTAGTCTTGCGTAGAGAGCCCCACCTCTGCTGGCTTTGTTTAAGCGAGATCTTCTTTAATCCCTCACTGTAAATCCAGAAGAAGCAATAATAATGGTATATGATGAGAAATGTTGTAGCCAATATGGCTCATGTTATGTTACGTCTGAAGTGCAAGCGTGAATATTTATATTTCGGTTAAGAAAATCGTAGTTCTACAATTTTTCTCATTTTGTATAAGGCACAGTATTCCATTGTGACTCTTTTCATGACCAGAGTAAATTGTCATCACTCAATGTCCACCGTGCTATTTCATCCAGAGTGTAAATACTACAATAGCCACAAGCGCAAGGACACATTCATCTCCAGGGAGAAGCACAAACACAACATCAAATGTGATACTGCTGGATCAGATAGGCCGAAATGCACTTAAATGGGCCACATAATAAATAAAGCTTACATAAAGCGTATATAGTATTTAAAAACTGTTAAAGTTTCATTTAGGTACCATTCAGCTCATATATTGCTGATGAATCCTCAAAACATTGTTTTTACAAAAGAACTTTCTTAACTTTTATCATAAGTAACTAAAACTAAAAACCTTTCATTTTATTTTGACTTTATTTTGGACTATATATATGGGCTAATCATCATTAAAGTTTCAAACTATGTACAGGACAGTTGCCATGCTAATGTTTTGCTCTGGGCAGCGAACTGTAAAAAGCCATTTCGAATTCAACACATTTTTTGATGCCACTAAATCAAAATTATTTATATATATGCAACTGCTCAGCCTACAGCAGTTTGGCCCTGTCAAATCATTTTAAAGTTATAAGGAGTGTTTCAGCCCAGGCTGTATATAAATGAGACAAATTTAGAGCCCTTTATTAATACTATGGCTTGAATGATACATCGATTGGCCAATAATATTGGGCGATATTGAGGCAGAATATAATAATCAGTAATGACATAAATCCCCCAGTATGGCACTAATATTTAGTAGCTTTATATTGTAAAGCACAGACACCTCTGACCTGAGAAAAACAATCATTACACAATTTAATGATTTCATGCTTGCATGGCAGTTCAAAGACTGCTAAGCTGACAGTCATCCCCTTCTTAGCTCTACTACAGCAATATAGGCTGAGCTGGTAAATCTTAACATAAACACCACCATCATTACATTTACACATGTTTAGAATGAGAATAACATTATTATTATTATTATTATTATTATTATTATTATTATTATTATTATTAGTATTATTATTATTAACAGTAATTCTCAGTAATATATACCCCAAAGTTGTATAATAATATGTTAATACGACTATAATAAATTCACAGATCAGTGGCAGTAAATGTGAATTTCAGGAACAGTTTAGCAACCGCTAATGGTAATCCTTAGCATTCAGTAGAAAAGGACCCCATACTGAGTTACAACACATGTCTTAGCACTCCCTGTGTTTCTGCTCTGCGGTGACCTCGGCCTGGCTATATTAATGTGTGTGTTGAGAGCGGTCTAACTGCCTCTCCCTCTCTCTCTCTCTCTCTCTCTCTCTCTCTCTCTCTCTCTCTCTCTCTCTCTTTCTCTCCAGCGCTCAGTGTGCAAGCGGTTCCTATGGGGGCGAACTGGGAGGGTGGGGGTTGGTGGTGCAGGCAGGGCTGATCTGAGGCCTTCCCCTAAATAAACACGACGCCTGCCGGCCAGGGGCCTTTCATTAGCCTGCAGTCAGGCCCGGCGCGTGGCAGCCAGATCGATAAGGCAGCCCTGCTCCCCTTTATTTACCAACCACCACATTTCTCGTGGCCGAGTTGTCTTTTTTTAATAACCAAGCGCCCTGTTTAACTGCTTTATTTCAGCGGGCCCTCTGCGAGAGACCATCTGGTCCCCGGCCCTGTAAGACTCTCCTAAAGCCCGGGCCTGACAAGCAAGAGATATGTCAATGCAGTCCTCAGCACAAAGCAACATCTGCCGTGCCTGACACCCGCCATTGTATGGCCATTTAATCTGTCCCCCTCCTCCCCTTCAGCCGGGCGCACCACGGCCCTCCGTATTATGTTTTGCCACTCAATTAGCATTATCATCCCGCTGAAATAGAGGCCAATTTACCTTTAATGACATCATTGTTAGATGAGTGACAGTGGGCCGGGGCGCTAGATAAACGGAGGCCGGCCCCCGACGCCCCCACTGGCCAGCGCGGCGGCCAATGGCGGCAGCCCCCTCCTCAACCCTGTCGCCACCAACATTGTTTCCTCCAGTTCACAGAGGCAGTGTGGTGGAAAATTGAGTCCAGATTCATTAGGTTTCCAGTGCGCCGCTCGAGTCAGTTAAATTGATACATTTCCTAACAAAATTGAAGTGCTTTTGTGCCGCCTGCGGATGGCTGGTGACCTCGCCCGGCCCGCTGAGCAGCCGAAGCAAGCTGATGGATCCATTAGACCGCTTAGACCGCTTATTCCTTTCCCTCCATCTCTGACTGACACTGTAAATCTGAACCAATTTCAGCCTCTAATCACCATTACAAACCCCCTTTCCACTGTCCATTTGTTACTCTGCAATTCGAATACACAGCGCAGATTGGTCCAGAAATCCCAGTTTAAAGGTGCAGCCCACCCGTTTCCTTCCGGCTAAATGGTTCACGACTGCCGAGACCCTTTTCTTCCTGCGGAGAGTGGAGGAAGAGTGGAGAGAGAGAGAGCGAGAAGGAGAGAGAGACATAGACGGAGAGGAACATGAGTCAACACTACAAAGAGATACTGGCTGAAGATAAATGTAAAAAAAAAAAGAAAGAAAAGAAAAAAAAATACAAGGCCTTCACCCAAATCCCCACAGATATCCAGGAAATTAAAATGAATAACAGAAACCAAAGGATGGAGGGAAAATAGAAAAAAATCCAAATAAAGAAAGGAAAACAGATGAGTGTGAAATTCAGGGAGATGACGGGCAGGCCTGAAGGCCACCCTGCCAGCAGTGGCAGAGCAGTGTCCTTTGAATAACAATCACGTTTACCACCTTCAAAACATTTCTTCATCCACCACCCCATTTTTACACCCACTTTTATCAGCCCACTCAAGCGCACCGCTCTGCACAGGCTAGAGGATATTATTTCCCTGTTGGCCTCAGTCATATAACTCCACTTAATATGCAGTCTATAATTTAAGACACTCCAATAATAACCTGCGAATGTGCTTTGCCATATTTTCATAACCTTCAACTTTGTTCAACTTCCAGGAGACAACTCACCATGTTTACACTTAACAGGTAAAAGAAAAAAAGGGGTTCGGAAGATGCCGCTGTTAAAGGAAGAGAAAAAACACGGGGAAAGAAAGAAAGTGGGCATTCATAATTTATGTGCTGTAATTCTCAGCGCTCAATCAGAGGGCTCATACACAAACCCGTGGAGTTGTTTCGTTGGTCTCAATATATAATTACTGTTGCTCCTCATATCCCTCCAAGAGCTGCGGAAACACATTTTAATTGATATTGAGATGTTTATGCCCTCAGAAAGTAATTAAGATTTTCAATTAATCCCATCTCATTTCTGGACATCTTGCCTGGGTGTCCTTGAGCGTCCGGCGATTAATTCCCCAAACCTCCACAAAACGAACCGACTTCAATTACGCCGCACTGAATCGCAGCCCTGTAAATGACCTCATCCGAGGCTACATCAACATTTAAATTAAAGCCAATGCAAACTCAATTAAATAAAATCAAGGTGGCACAGTCAAGCACAACCAATGGGTCACCAGAGATGTGGAGAACGCTGGTGTTTCTTGCTTTTTCCTGCCTTTGTTACGTTGAGCTTCCACGGCAAAGATCAGCAGCGCTTATGAAAGTGTGAATGAGCAGCCCAGCTCGGCATCAAGACCAGAGGCTCCTGAGTGATCAATACCATAGTTCCATAAGAATCAATTAAACAGCTCGTCTCCCAGAAAGTTCAGCCTCCTTTGGGCCACGGAAAGTAATGAGGGCTCCGACCTCTTCCATTCCTCCATCACTTTTATTCATTTGCTCTTTGTTTATTTATTTATTTTCTTATTTTATTGGTATCTATTCGCGCTGTACCCCATGGCAGGTGAAATCCTGGAGAGGGAGGGGGAAAAAAAAGAAAGAAAGAGAAACGAGGTTGCATTTCATTTGACAAATATAGATGCGGCGCCTTCTTGGCCTAAAAATCCACGGTGTATTCCGCATCCACTGCATCTTGCATTTTATGTATTACCACAGAGGAAACGAGAGAAGCCCCTGTAAGACTATTTATTCTTGCAACTCCTGAGCCCCCCAAACACACGAATGCAATGTGACAACACCTCAGCCGCTTTCACCTCTGTTGTCACGGAAGGAAATAAAAAAGAACAATTCCCACTTTGATGGTCTCGGCGCTCGCCGTTTTTCCTCACACACGGAGTCGGTCGCTACCCTCTCGCCCGCCCAGCGCCTGCATTGGGGATTAGGGTGACATAATCTTAGCGGTGGCCTGAAAGTGGGGGTGCTGAATAGGTTTGAACCCTCTATGCCACGAAGAGATAACATTTGTCACTCTGGGTGCCCCTGCTCCCCCATTCATAGATTAGTGGACTGGCTCTTTTCAGCATGTGAAATGGCTTTGGCACTGCAGCCTGTTTATGCTAAAAAAGCCAACCCTCCCCGGACATGCAGCATCTTGTGCGTTCCTTAAAGAGAGCCACCGCTAGCACTCTTTAGCCAGCAGCTCTTTTTGTCAGGGGAGGCTGCTAGGACGACTGCGATAGAGGCCGCCGCGCGTGGGGCCAAAGTTGCGGCTAACAAAGTGTGTGCTGAGATACACTTAATACCCTGACACAGGGTTACATAGCTGTGCAATAATAATGAAAAAAAACCTCCACAAAGAGAAGGCCCGTAATAATGTGGCCGCTAAACTCATATTTATCGACGCGACATCCTTAAAATGTTTTGGGCAGAAATACGGAGGGGGAAAAAAGAGATACCGCCTTAACAAAAGGGCACACATTTGGTGATTAAATGTGCATTTCTGCGCGCGCGGGTACGGATGTGTGCGCGGACACACGTCCATGTTATTTTCAATTGTCCACGTCTGGTAATTCGCAGTATGTATCATCAGAGCCCTTTTCAAGGGACCCTAATCAGCCCGAGCCCAGTCCGCACTTCAGATTTAAAGAGATTCTTTTGCATCTCAAAAGGGCAAGAGTGGAAATGAGATGTGACATTTTATTTGTGCTGTGCTCGCGCTTGTGCAGTAAATAAATAAATATCAGTCCATGACAGACAGAGGCTGCCTAGCACCGTCTCCTCACGCCGCACTCTCTGGTTAACTGTCACACCATTAAATTGTCTCTCTCTCAGACATGTCGCCCTCCTGATTGGTTAGCAGATGTAAAGTGAGGGAGCACTTGCCAAACAGTTTCCGAAAGCATGAAATTGACATTGTGAATCACATGTGACACCCTGACTTTCTGTGGCTTGTAATTGATCTGCATTTAGGCCATGAGGCGGGGGCTGCCAGCGAGAAAGAGAAAGAGAAAGAGAGACAGGCAACGTAGAGAAGAGTAGAGAAGAATAATACCAGTATTACCGCCAAAGAATGTTTCTTAAGTCTTTTCTTTCTCTCTGTTTCCCACCCCCGCCGCCTATTCCTCAGGACTGATTTCATCTCCGTTATATATATATATATATATATATAATATATATATATTTTTTTTTTTTACCTGCGGTGTACAGAAGTCAGCAGGGCCCGAGATATCTGCCGGCTAGTGAGAGTCTAGTTATTGCTCTTTCATGTGGAGGATCTCTCCATTCACCCTAATTAAATTGAGCTTTTTAATCTGGCTCTTTTAATCCCGAGTCTCGTGCGGAGGGACCTGGGTGATGTGATTCTGAAAGGGAGTACTCCAGATTCCCAGCCTCAATCTTATCTCCGCTCAGCTTTGCCTCGCAAACGCAACTGGAGGTTTGTGCACTTAAGAGAAGCGCAATTAGGCCTTTGAGCTCGACGCCCATTATGTGCAGACGAAATGAGAAAAAACATCTGTACACAAACCAAGAGACGACGGTCGAAAGGCCGCAGCAAATTGTCTTGTTTTAACTCTGCCTAAAAAATGGCTGCTTCAAAAGACATCAAACGGTCTTTGAACCACGTCTTCCGCCCACCCTTGTGGTCGAAAATCACGAGGTACATTAACATCTCAAATAAGACATGGCTTGCTTTCACAGTCACCAAAGCCTGGTGACAAACCAGAGATAGCACGGCCCATTTCAATGCATTCCATAAGAAAGCAACTTATGAGACGGTGGTAGAACGGGACACCCTCAACTGCCCAACCAAAATGCGCGGTGTAACCTAGACGTAAACCGCTTCTTCACTTTCTTACAGCCCTGCAGGAGCTCAAGCAGTTTGCTCTTTAAGATCTAGATCAGGGTCGGCTGTGATAAGGCTTGTTCTGGCTGGGGATCCAGAGATAGAGGTCTTACCTGAGAGTCATTTTCAGCATGATTGCCCTTATCTGGGCTAAGCTGGCTTCCTCTGGCCTCTCTCACCCCACGCTTACCTCTGGCTTGGACAACACCACGCCACCAAACACAGGACAGCCTCCTGCCAAAGATGCTTGTTTGCTAGGGATTATATTTTCTGTTTCTGTTACACCAACAGCACTTGGTGCCATCGTTGGCAAAACGCAAGCGTGCACAATCGCCCTAATCAACATGTGCTGTGCGCCAAAGTATACAAGCACGTAGCAAAAAACCTGCATGGTCTGTGGTGTGTGACCACGAGAGGAACGACAAAAAAAGGAAAATAAAACACAGGAGAGAGGAGCAAACACACGTTTGAGGTCAAATAGTATGCCTTCTTTTAAAAGGCCATGGGAGAGCAGGAAGGGAAATTTAATTGCTAGGAAAAAGATGATAGCCCTGAGAGTTGTGTCACTAGGATGGCACTGCAAGTGAATGGAACAATGAGTCTTTTAGGCAATTACCTCATTAGATTGAGAGCAGAGTTCTATAATTTATCAGGCTGTCGAGATTAAAGTAATCCACAACACTGAAACTCAAGAGCTGATCTCATAATGGATATTTTAATCATGTCCCTCTAAAAGAACGAGGAGCCCATTAACTTCTCATTTCAATTTCTAAATAAAAAAATGGCTTTGCGCACCTCCGAAATTACCAAGGCATCCCACAAGATGGTGGAGTGGATTATTCAGAGTCTTTCAAGAGTCAGAACTAGAACGCAGGCTATCGCGTGCACAGCAAACAAAATTCTCACTTTGTCGAGCCCTTTTGTGGAACTTGCATGAGTGCAGTTGAGGCCACGTATTGCTGAATCTGAATGCCTGTAAAGTGAAACATAGAAACATAATGTTGGCGGTGCTAAGGGGCATTTGAAATAGCATTCGTGTTTAGAAAACGCTCATATTTAAGACCAGTGAGGCACACTGGGGGACGCATAAGGTTAAAAGTCTGCTGAGAACTGTTTCTATGGCAACGATACAAGTTTATCCAGCATATTTACATCTTCGCCTCCTGAGAGGGACATTAATGTAGGACCGGAGCCCCCAAACCCCAACGCCAATGTAAGATAAGCTCAAATCTAACCACCTTACTTACTTACCAACTCTCTCTCTCACACACACATTTGTCCCTTCCTTGCCATCCTTACATGACAGCAAACATGCTTTCCTAATCGTCAACTGATCAACGTGGAGGCAAAACAAATTCTAATGCTGAACGAAGCACAGACACAAAAGCCCCATTCTCCTTTACACACTGATACTTTCCGGCCCAGTACTTTCCGGAACACCCGATAACATGGTTGTAATCCATTTGTCTGAATTGAGGCACATTAGAAACTCAAGTAGTCTAAATTAGCAGCTAAATGTTCACCTCAAACAGTCAAACTGGTGGTAAACAAACAGCAGCAGGGTGGGAATAGAATGGTCTGGGCCCGGTGGAGGCACACTCCTGGGGCTTCCTGTGGAGACTTCTCCATAGTTACCACACTCAACACTGGCCCTGTGAACTGCACCGAGGATATTTTCAACTGAGCAGGAAAATACTCTCTGACAAGGTTTGGCGTTCAAGGTGAAGGCTGGGAGGCAACAAAACTAGCGCCTAACAACAGCCTTCTTCCTATGGGAAATTAAGCCCAATAATCTTTGGATGCTTGATGGATATATGCAACTCATAAAAAATGACTTAATACAGGACATTAGTGAGCTACAAATCCACTCTGGAGCAGTACCTGACAAGGTATAATGCCTATGAGTATTCATTCATAGTAATGATAGCAATAATAATAATAATAATAAATATTATAACGTGCTATTCATGTAAGAGTACAAAGGAACAAGATATGTGTATAATATCTCCACTACCTCCCTGCCAAAAATGGTTTTAGGTGTAACCCCATGGATGGTTGTTGTTGATGGTAATGTAGATAACCATTTCTGTAAATGAGATTTAGACATGACAAAGCTGTTTTAGCATAATGTAAAAGCCTGGCCTACTAAGTACAGACAAAAGCCCCCCTCCCTCGATCAGTCTTTCCTCATACTAACCAACACATGAAACGAGCAGTCCAAACTTGCCAGGCTTAATATCTTTGAGAAGTTCTGGAACTACATGATTGGTTGCTGGCTGTCACCACAGAGACAGAATGTTTTATTTACAAACCACTCTAGAAAGTGGTTTAAAACATATATGTTTTTAAAAGCTAATTGCAAGTGTCATATGCTATTAAGATTATATTGGCCAGTTTTGATCAGTTAGCTGAAGTAGCCTTTATGACGGATGAAGCCTATTTGAATCAGCATTTATAAACATTTACGTAGGGTTATGCCAGCAGCTGTCATGACAAACTCATGTAGTGCCATGAACACTATCCGACAGTACAGTGTAACTTGGTGCAAAGTTTGCCAATGCAATGTTAGTTAGCTAAGAAGCTATAATGATATCGCCTTTATGTAAGTAGCTAATAAACAAGTGTTCTTTACCTATATTATCACATTCGCCAAATAAAACTGGACATATGTTTGACTTTAGACATATTAAAAGTAATAGTACAATAACAAATGTCTGGATTTAATGAGATGCTGTGGGCAGGTGGACTGAAATATCAACATCAACAACAAAGTGTGTTTTTTTACATTCTTGCCAAGTCTTGGTTTACAAGTGTATGATTTATAAGTTTGGCTTCACGTTGTACTTCTTAGAACCTTACGAGATGTAAGGCTGGCTACCAGTACCAAATCTGTAGTCTCCAGCAAAAACTAAGCAGCTCTAGCCAGGTCCTAGCTCAGCTTCACTGTTCCTCGGCCCAATTATGATATCAGACAGATGATAGCACTCATGAGTATCCTCTTCCAGAAAGAGCAGAATAAACTCAAAAGCTTCTTATCTTTTACCTAAGGATGGATCGCACCACGGTGAGTAATTCATCTTCAACCCTCCATGGAAAAGAGCCAGGCTCTGAGCTGACAAAAACACTAAGAAGATGTGTGGGGGTGTGCGTGCGTGCGTGTGGCTAAGAGGGAAAAGGATGGGTGAGGTTATATTGGTCAGTCTTATATCGAGCGGTGAATGGAATGATCAGGTCTTTAAAAGGCTATTGTGGCTTTGTATTGGCGAGAATAGCCTTATTATCACATGCTAGCTCTACGGTTCCGAAGTCAAAGTCATATCCGATGATGATTGGCTTGGTGAAGGGCTCTGATGGAAAAAAGCAGAGCCCATTGCCTCCCCATCTCCATCGCACATTGCATTGGCATATGCGGCTCACTGAACCCTAGTTTTGGCCAAAATTGAAGAGCTTACACAGAGGAAAATAAATAGGCGGTTGAATAGCAATAGCCCATGCCCCTGCACCTCTTATCAGTGGGAATCTAACAGCCGTGGTGTTTCAGAATTTCAGTTTAGCTTCCGATTAAGGTATGTCCCGCCATTTTATTCCCTACATCTCTATGCTTCATAGCTCTCAAAGACTTCTGGGTAACTGCCTATTATCCGACAGTTCCACTCCACTGACCCTGCCAATAAAACTTTTCATATCCCAATAAATGAACTCGATTGCCGCGTTCTAAACATTTACACTGCGCTAACAGATCATCTCCAGACCTTGGAATTGGCTAAATTCCCTTTTCCTGATGAATATATAGAAGGAGATTAGAGATATGATAGCTTTTCAGATTGCTGCACCCAGAGAAATTAGTTTAGCGAGCGTTTACAGAGGCTAAATTGGAACCATTAAATAGCGGATTGAATTGATGGCACATTCATTGTCTCTCCATCGGTATCACTGTAAAATCAATTAGCCGTCACTTTCCCATTCCCAATAAAGTGTGATTGTCAGCCATGCACGGCTACAGAGAGCCTGACAGGCACTCAGAGTGGAACACCATGTGAAAACAAATCTGTGTGCTGGGCAAGTGGTGGTAAATGTGAGCTGTAATTGGGTGGGGAAGTACAATTGTCTTTATCAAAAGCCAAATGGGCATGGTATGGACTATTAGCCCGAGCTTTGGCCATTCAGAAACAGTCATGAATTCTTTAGAAGGACTAAAATCTCCAGAGAAGACAAAAGGGATGTTTATTAAATCTTTATTAGCACATTGTGATCTGGGCACAATGTGGGTTCATACAATGATATACATGTTTAAAAGTCACTGTAGACTTAGGAACTGTGGGCATGTTTAATTTTAAAACAAAGATCGAACAATGTTCAACAGCGTTTCATATAGCCTATCCTCGGAGATGACTACATCTAATAATGGAAGCAACTGAAATGATGTGTGCAAATGGCATGGCATCGACGCAATAATGTACATACATTAATGTTATGAGAGGATCTTGTTCAGATATCAAACAGAGGTCTAAAGCTTATTAGTCACGTGATGTGCAGAGGAATTATTATTTCTCCACTCGATGGTATCTGAAGGTTCTAAAATAAGTCTATTTAAATTCTAACTCAAGACTAATACTTTACTGAGAAGGCAGAGCAATAAAGGGGAAAGTTACCCACGTAGTTCTCAATATTGCAAAGGCATGCAAAGCATATACTTTAGGAATCATCTAAATAGATTGATGGAGGACATTTAACCTGCAAAAGTGGTGTTTTTGACCTGAACACAAAGCAATTCTTATTTACTTCATGACTCAATGGATTTGTCAAGACGCAACGAAATTAAATGGATTCAAAACTACTCATTCAGCTTTTTTGTTTAGGGAATCTGCTTTAGTCAATTTAGAGTCACTTCCTCCCAATTTAGTGTGACAAATTTCACTTCGCCTTCCCCCCCCGTGAGGGAAATGAATGTTTATCTACAATTAGGCAATTCCCTTCACAATACAAAGAGCAAAACAGCTTCATGGGCCTAACTACCTTAAGTACACTTGTGTCAGGGGAAAAGGAACTAATGGCTCAACTCCACAGTCTCACTCGCTCTTCCATCCACCTCTCTATACATTACAGTGTCAGTCTTTTGTTTTCTCTTTCTTATTTCTCTTTCATCATCTACTGCTTAATAACATGAAACCATGTGTATCGGAGTGCTAGACTCAGTCTGGTCAGCTGCTCTGCTTTTTGAAGCAAATCAAACCACATTATGCCTGTCAATTTGCCACAGGCGTTCCCGGATGTCCTCTGAGATCAAGACTTTCATCTCATTTTACCTTCTAATGAAATCAAAATGGGAATCCTCCTATCATTTGCCTTTGTGCTGGGAATCCTATTATCCTTACATTGAGCGAGCCTCCGTACCAGATTGTTGAGACTAATGCCATGTTTTGTTGCACGCGACACATATGGACGTGCCAACATTCCGAGTGGCTACAGTATCGCATATGTTGTGAAATTATGAAGGACGTGACATGTGGATATCACCAAACAGGCCCACAACAGATGAAGACCCGGGGAAGACCCAGGCACCCAGCAGGAGCGGGCGCAGTCTGGGTTATTAATTGGAGGCTGATTGAACCGTTTGCGCGTGGAGTTGCCAGGATACATGTGCAGAAATGCGCTTCATCGTTTAACGGCAACATAGCACTCAAACGCGGCTTATGGTTTAAAATGCTGAACACTTGAGTGGTAGAGCGCTGAATGACAAATTGATACTATCCGTACCTAAGAGTAACTTTGCTAACTTTAATTGAAGTTAATGAAATTTTATTTCAAAAACAATGGTCCCTTTCTATTGGTCCACTCATTTTGTAATGTTTGGACAATATAAAGGACAGCTGATGTGCAGTACAAATACAAATGGCCATACATGGTTTTGATAAGATAGCAAAGAAATAATGTTCTACTATACTGCTGCTGTCGGTAACAAAACCATGTTTCTCTAAAATGATAACAGGAGAAGAAAAAAACGTGGTTTACTTTTAATGCAAGTTCTAAGTAAGAATGGGCCATTTCTTTTAGTTCATTTATCATGAAATGTAAACACAGTGTAACAGACAACAGAGATTTTCAAATGATGTCAAATATTCTGTTATAAACAACAGACTACAGATAACCCAGTTGGGCCTTAAGACATGACGTTTAGAGTTTGTGAGAATACTACTAGTCAAAAGTTAAGAACCACTGTTTAAAAGGTTGAAATCCTAATGTTTAATAATACACAACTAGTTTTGCTTCAGATAAGCAATGATTATAAGGGTAATTGATGTAACTATTGATTTACAGTCATTTATGGTTAAGAGATTTAAGCAATACTCTTAAATATGAGTTTTGCTGTAGCATTTTAAAGTTTATTGTAACTCCAAGTAAAAAAAATGGACACATCCTATACAGAATACAGTCCTGCACATTTAAATGGACAATTACTATAAATTTTCTGAATTTAACATACTGGTCGAATAAAAACCATTAAATGACCTGTACAATTCTTTTTTTGATAAAGTCCATTTTTATAACCTGATTTATGCAGAAATTATGTACTAAAATCATCAGAAAATGTGGCATTTCAATTTGTTTGATGACATTCGACGTAAATGACATAAACATACAACATTTTAATAAAGGATTTAAATTTAATTTTAAATCATGTTTTTTTGGTTTGGTCTCTTTTTTTAACAGGTCAGTCTAACCGCTTCTATCTATGGTTCAGGTTTCGGACGAGATTGACGAGAGGTCAGGGTGTCCTGGGTCACGGGGCAGCCCAGGCAATGTGTCCAGCTGAGGAAGCCTTTAATGTGTGCCAGGCTGTAGGGGTGACGAAGGTGAGAAGGTGAGCGGCAGGTTTTTCTCACGGACCCGCCTGACCTGGGGGATATCTTTCAGGGCACTGGCCGCAGCTGAAGCTCTAGGAGTGGGTGGGCAGACTGGTGAAGGGGCCCACAGGTGCGGCACAGATGCCAGTGGTGCGTGGAAGGCTTGAACGGGGGCCATTGGGACCCGGGCCCCACAGCGCAGGCAGGGGCCCTCAGCTCCTCTCAGCTACACTCTCACATCTGCTTCCCCATTCTCCTGCAGTAATTACCCGTCACACACACGGAGCAGATGATACACTCCACGCCATTCACCGCCCAGCCAGGAGTATTTAAGCAAACAGCTGAGAAGGTTTCAATTAGGAAACTGCTCAGTAAAAGGAATCAGTCACTCTTAGAAACAGAACTTTCTTAATCATCATCGGCTCAGACATACTGTTCTTTTAAAAGTATGTTTATTCCATATGAAGGGTCTTCAAACTTAAAAAAGGGGTTCTTTGCTTTCGCAGACCTCACTAAATGGGTCCTTAAGGAACTTTTCAAGTGTTTTTTTATGGAACTGCTCCGAAAAACATATTCTGGTACCTCTACTTTTCTGAGTATGATATTATGTGAATTTCAAAATATTTGCATAATTCAATCATTGATACGTCATTGAGAGTGATTTGATGTGAAATGGATTTAGAGATAACCAGGGGTCACAATTTCTACTCAAATATGGTCATTTTATTTCTTATCCAAAATGATTACTGAACCTACACCATGAACCTATATGTAATATTGTTAAAGGTAAAACAGTGATAAATCCCCATGACTACTTTTTCATATCTCTCATGTACCACTCCACCAAGAATGGACTTTCAAAACTAAACTTTACAATGTCATACACTTTAGAGAACATATTCTTAACCATTTCATGTCATTTTTAGAGGCATTAAACCTTTCAGGCATCTGGTTCTTATCACCACCACTTTAAACAATTCTGAGGTTTCTCTAGAAGGCAGCATTTCACATCATTTCTTTACAGTTTAACCATTTAATTATGCACAAGATAAAAAAAACCCCAATGTATTTCAGCTTGAACTGTTGTTAGAAACATGATTTTCTGCAAAGAAAACTGGCAAGCTGCATACATAGGGTTAAAATGAAGCCGTTGGCTTATGTTTATGATGCTCAAGGCGCCTGACGATGCCTAAATGACATGCATAGCAAAATGTCATTCGACTGTTGCCCCGCGCACTGCTCAGGACTTCCATAATTACAGCGGCCTGCGCTATCAGATAGAGAGGAGCAGATAAAAGCCAGGAAGCTGGTAATGGAAATGTGTTTGGAGAGGTGTGGACTCTAATATCTAATTTCGCCTAATAAACTATAACCGATTTAATCTCCGCCTTATCAGGCCAAGATTTCACCACTTTCCTTTTTAATTGGCTATTTTGTAATCCTGATTCCCGGCGGAGCGGATGGTCTGGCTCTGCCTCCAGAGGGCTCGCATGAAATCAGTTTGAAACGGTGTGTCAGTCTCATTCTGAAGTGGCCATCTGGCCGGCGTACAGGAGCCGGGCGCGGCGGCTGAACCCCGGGGTCTCGCCCAGGCAATCAGCAGCAGCTTTACACAATGTGTTAATGCAAATTTATTAGAGATTTCCTATCGCCCGCTCTAATCTGCTTTGTGTTCTCCTCCCAGTCAGGCCATGCTAAGGACAGAACAGAAGAATCGTGGCTCTTTCCGAGGAATTGCATAAACCATACATGTGCACATGTGTACAGCTTGCTTTTATACAACACAGGGTCATGTATATGTCCCCTATAGATATACTAATATATACAACTACTTATATGACTGCGCAAAAGTAAAAAACTAACCTTCATTTATTGCAATTATTATTATTGCAGTTATTTATTGTCTAGATGACATTTTTGAGAAGATTTAATATAAAAGAATGGAAAATAAGTAAATGAGTTTAAAACTGGTGAACATATAGAAAAAATCTCCATCACTTTCAGATAAACAGTACTTAAAGCTTGCACCTTAAAAGAGAAAATCTATCTTCTCTCTTCTATCAGATACGAAACAAATGTCTATACTTTCACTTGAGAGGACAGCTTAACACTATGGGTCAGAAAGGCTGTGTAGCCAAGCCAGTAAGAAACAATTACTGAGAAGAACATTTGCAAATCAAATCTGCTGGTTTTCTAAGAACAACAACAGACTGACCACCCCAGTGCCCAGGCTTCGGCATCACTGAATGTGCTGAAATGCAACCAACTTCTGAGACTCTGAAGGCGTGGAAATATGCAGATTTCTTAAAAAAACTGAAAGAAAGTGGAATAATAATAATTATAATACATACTACAAATGTTATATCACTCTTAGTTGTTAAGTCTTTGGTACAATTCCCTTCTTTTTTCTTGGCTCTGAAAAGCTGAAAATCATTTTCTCCAGTTTCCCAAAAAACATTTTTGTCTTCGAAAGTAGACGAAAACAAGCACACATGCCACCCCCCACCGCCCCCCCCCCCACACACACCTCCAGATCACAAGGATGCTGTGTGAATGTCAGCAGCTTTGCTTGAAGCTCTACAGCTAATTTCTATGGCAATGAATAAAACATTAAAAGTAACAATAAGCTTGATCTGAATGTGGGCCTCAGTGCATTTACATATTCTTGTGTAATAAAGTTGATTCACTTCCCTGACCTCGGCTTTTCTCTCCCATTCAAACCATGATCCTTGTATACACGCGGCAGAGAAACATATACACGTAGCCTCTGTTTTAAGGCTTATGAATGCCTCATGATATGAAGCGCAGTAGAAGTTCTATCAAGATAATACACAAAAAAGGCGACAGCAATAACTAATTCATGAACGGAGCGGTGCATATTTTGTTCCTGCGCACCAGGCACATCTGAAACAATTCAAACACAAATAATGGCTGGTTCGAATCCAAGTTAATGCTTATTGGTACACTGAACGCGTATCAACAACATTTGCGATAATAATAACTGTCCTCTGAACATGTAAAAAAGCTGTGTTTATTTGCGTTGTCTGTTGTCATTATGATAACCGCGAGCACAAAATTGTATAATTTGCTCCGTTTCGGCTTCTATTGGGCCCGGCCTGTAATACTATCAGTCTCACTTAATTCTGAAGTAATTAAACATATGCACAGGGCAGCAGTATTCTCAAAGTTACATTATCATATCTACACACGACAGGAAAAGGGATTTGTGAAAGTGTGGGTGCCCGGACAGAAGTTCTACGCAAACCATTGATTTCATTTAAACTTGAAATGTGCCTTAACAAAAGCAGCGAAATAGTGGATAAAGAAATGGAGAAAATACATTCCCATTATTTTTAATTGGACAAGCGCTTTTACTTGACACTGTGGAGAGGGCTTTCAGGAGATAAGTTAAGTGAGCTGTTCCACAGAGACGGAAGCAAAAAAAAAAAAAAAAGAAATAAAAAATAAAATCACCATTTCTTATTCAGTTCAAAAGGCTAGGACTTCATAGCTTTTTTTTCTGGATGATAGGGCAGAATCGCTGTAAACAATTGCTCCTTCTCCGGGGCTGGGAACTTGTTCATTTGCACTTTAGCATGCCTGCGTGTATCTGGGCATGCAGAGGTCTATTTAGCAGGGAAGTTATTACAGGCAGCAGTCAGTCTCCCCCGCTGCACCGATAAGGCTTGAATAAGATTAAATAATCCTTATCACTCAGCTGACCCTAGAAACAATAAGAGGCACGAGAACTGCCAGATTGCATGTTAAGAGCGCCTATGTGACACGAGAGACGTTTTTTAAACGCCATACAGTAACAATCTGGCCATCATCGGCGGGGTGACATCAGAGCAAATGTGTTCATTCAGTATAGGTGGGGGATAATGGGGAAAAGCCCTTGCATTATTGCGAGCCCTTCCTGGAAGCTATAGAGCCCGTCATTAATCCCAACTGTCTGTAAAATTGAAGCAATAAAAACCCTGCTCGCCGTACATCAAATATCTGGGGCGCCGATGCTCCAGAAAAATATAGATCCGCAGACAAATAAAGAGATTTATCCAGCGATTGTTTCAGTTAAGAGTCCTGGGCACCCCACGTTCTCTTTGTTGTACATGAGAGAGACATTACACCCATGGCAGCGCGTGACCTCATTTGCCGAGGAGAAGAAATTTAATTAACAAGGCAAACATTGTCTGTGACAATGCCTCTGCTGAGACTCGGGCAGATAGCAGCTACCTTTCAATACTGGCCCAAAACAGAATCATTACAGCCCGACAGGCAACCCTGAGAAACAAAACGAAACCCTGCTTACTAAGTATTCAATCACAGCAATCTGCGGCTTTGAAACCAGCAACTTGCTGTTGAGTGTGTGTGTGTGTGTGTGTGTGTGTGTGTTTCATTTTCAACACCAGGTCCAATAAGAAAATAAACACGCCACAATAATTGCTCCAGACCCCTCACAGCAGTGGGCCGTCCATTCGCTCATGAAAAAAAGATGTGTGGAGTTTTTTTTTTCTTTTTTTGGGCCACAGATGCCAGCTGAGCTGACAATATGCTCCTGGTCCTCGGCCACATAAAGACAGGGCGGAGCCCCTTAGCCCCCCTGCATCATAAAGCCTTTCAAATCCCTGCGCAACGCTACTCTGGGCGCTCTAAATGGAATGGGAGGGCTCCGATGTGCCAACACATGGGCGTAAGGGGAAAAAATTAAATAAATCACAAAAAGATGTGAAAAAAAAACATTCAAAAGGACGCCTGTCATTCATAAAGAAAGTCCCCTGTTTCTCAACGGCATCTGGAGACGGGTGGTGGTTATTGAAGGTGCGAGGCTGATTAGAGTGCCGTGTGTTGGCTGAACAGTCGTGGACAGAATGGGGACAAACCGAAATCAGTGGGCAGCAGAAGTTTCGGGCCAGGGTTCGCCCTCCACTGCTGTGACCTGATAAACAGACCAATCACTCTGTTGAGGATCCACTGAGGGTTGGGCCTTCTAGCCTGGCTCCACTTGAGCAGACCCTTGTTGTGTAAAAACTGCAGTAAATACAACTAAATACATATACATTTGGTAAACAAAGGCTACAGGACAATTCAAGGGCCTTCATGAGCCCATACTAAAGTAGATTGTTTTAGAGTAATGTTATAGAAGAACTACTTCACTATCCACTAAAGCAATGTTTCTGAAATCAGTCCTCAGGGACCCCCAGACAGCCCTTACTTTTGCTCTAACCCAACTCACAATGCATTGGTAGAGAACACAAATGTGGATCATCTGGGGATCCCTGAGGATCAGTTTGAGAACTGCCTTAAAGAATTTCTCAATGCATGGTTCTTTAAAGAAATTAGTATGAAGACTCTTTCAACTTTTAGGAACCTCCATGTAATGTATTAGAGCCACTCAGAACCTCTACATAACCTCTGTTTGAAATTTCTACAGCTATGCATCCAAACAAGATTTTCCTAAAAGCCTACATCTAGGTCAAAAACCATTTAAGAATGTTTATTTTTAGGCAGGGGGGAATGAATTGCTGAAAATTCCTACATTGTGACTACAATGATTGTAGTGATGCTTTACTTGGGTAAAGAATTAATACAAAAGTATTAATTACTAAAGTAAAACTCAATACATTGTTGACTGAAAAACTAATAATTACCTTAAGTTACATTCCTGCGCATACACAATCTAAAAATAATATCTCTGAGTTGGCTTGACTATATAACTGGAAACAACCAGTACAAGCAAAAGTGCTATTACATGAGAAAAAACATAGTTTTTTACCTGAGACTGATCAAAGTAGGTTCTTCCTGTGCACATTTACACATCTGGGTACTTTTAAAGGAACAAGGTTTGCATTAAACTACATGTTTTTGTTGATTAGTTCATTGTACAAGGCATTTTGGTATCTGTTCCCCACAAAGTAGTTTAGAATCCTTGAACGGTTGTACATAGTTTTTACTGCTTTGGCAAAAAAGCGTACTGCATGATTAAAAATCTAAATAATATTTCTTAATTAATTATAGTTTGTAGTGAGAGCCCTACTGTCTATTAGATCATTAATGTTAACTTACATTAGCTAACGGTGCTAGCTAACAGCCATTGTTTGTATGCTTACTCAGGCTGGAGATCCAACTGTGAAAAGCAGAGACCTTCTCAGGTTTTGGAAGGCATATTTGGCAGCTTATGCTATTTTTTGGCTCATTTGAAAAGGAATGAAGATTTGGCATGTTGGTATCACTATGCTCTTTCTTTCTTCACTAAACTTGATGACTATTACTTAACTCAATGACAAGTGACTATGACTCAATTCTACTCCAAAAAAGTACAGATACCAGGAAAAATGTGTTGTGATTATGTTAAACGTGAAAGCAAACATAACAAGTACACGTAATTTATACTTTCCAAGTCTGATTTTAGGAGTATAGGGAGGAGCCAGTTTCTCAATTCAGTTCAACAGCACCAGGTGTATGTCCTACAGCTTGTGTTCCTGTTTCTGAAGTTGTTCTAAGGTCCTCTTGAGCGAATGATAAGACAGGGTCTCTGACTGAAGCATGAACAGGATAGTTAACCTCTGCTACGTCTTCATGGGCCTGGAAATGCTTCTTGTGATTGGTAAATGTTTTCCGCGACGCACGCACAGTTTTCTTTTCCCTCAGCCATTATTGCACGAGCAATGCCTGAACAAGCCAGGCAATAACAGAGCCAGTGCTCCATTACCCCAGCTTCCATTCATGCTAATGATGTGCACCATTACTCTTCTTCCTGCTTTGGCTTCAGTGCCATTTCACTGACTTATGGCACTATATATAACAGGCAGAATCATGCCGGATGTAGGGGGGCTGTTTACGATGAACGTGGGGCGTGAGCAGCCTGCACCAGAGGCAGCACCAAAACAACACTTAGGTGCTGCCATGTTTTTTTTTTCTTTTTTTTCCACTTCCTTCCCTACCTTCCTTCCTTTGGATTATCCAGTGTGAACGCACGTAATTAGGTCTGCGATGATATTAAACTCGTAGCCAGAGAGAGGCTGCATCAAAAGCAGAAAGCACAGCAAAACAATTTTAAGCCTAATTTGGTATGAGACATGACTGTCCCAGTGGCGGCGCGCAACACAGTCAATTACGATAAGGATTAAGTGCGCGCAATCAAAAAGATAGAACAAGATAATGTGCCGAGATACATTCGGAACACAAGCAATTAATTGAAGAAGCGTGACACCGAGCTGCTTGAGATGAAGGAGGAGTGGAGGTTTCAGCACTTCATCATTATTAACGACAAAGACGCCCGCCTCCACTTGCAGTCTCCGGGAGGCCGGGCTGCGGCAGCTCGGAGAGAGAGAGGGGGGGAAAGGCTGCCGTATGGTTCGGGTGAGGCAGACGGAGCTGTCAGAGGGGCCGTCCGGATCCTGTGGCTGCTGTCTATTACTCATGTGACTAGTGAACCCGCCAGGCGGAAAACGACTGGGGTTCACAAGGTGATTAATGAGCTCTCGACCGCCACCCGTCAAAATATGATGCCGATTGTTAAGCCCCCGGACCTCTCGCAGGACAGGGCCCTGGAACACGCTTTCATCGAAAATCAATTTGGTGTTTCCCTCAAAACGGGAGTCTCTGCGTCTTTATTCATTAACACGCTGACATTGTGTTTAAACTGTGCGGCTGGCTTCAGTCCCATAGGCAGGGTGTGCACTTCTTTTTTTTTTTTTTTCACTTTAAAGGATTTAGAACTAAGGAGGCAGGCTAGACTTTGCAATGTAGGCAGTGTGCAACTCCTGGGCGAATAAGGTCAGATAGGAGGGTAGAGGAGACTTTCCATCGGCCCACGGAGAGATTGTATGGGCTAGGGCAGCATAGGGGACACATTATGTACTCCAGAACATGGGGCGAAAGCTTCTACCTGAGAGTAAAAGTAACAATAGATTAAATAAATTAGTTTTCCAATAGGCCTGCAATAAAACTCAACGATCCAGCAGTCACCTTGTGCTAATATTAGAAATAGGAGCGAGAGAGAATGGCAGCTGCGAAGCCATCATTCATAGGCTACAGGAATAACGAGTTCTCCTCATCTAACGCAGCCACCGCTTCGAGTGCAACCACAGCCTCTGCATCCTCCGCATTAGATGCGAAGGGAGGCTATGCAGTGACCATCAGGTTAGACCACAGGAGACTCAAACGGAGATGGAGTCACACATTTGATCTGTGTATCACGGTTAGGGGAACGGATGTGACAGAACGCAGGGCGCTTGATAAACAGGCTATCTAGGGCACACACCATCTAAGACGCCTCTCTGGGGGCAGCTGGGAAAACCCAAGGCATTACAAAGAAACCCAAAGCAAATTATCCTGACAGGGATGAAACAATAGCAAATTGGACAAATGATATAATGTGAGGCCTATGGTCCCCAGCAGAGCGTGGCTGCATGGCGGCGCTCGTGGGGAATTGGAAATAAGAACAGGCTTTGATGGTAAAGGTCAGGCAAGACAGTAGCTCTCAGCATGGCCGCCTCATTGAAAGATCCCAAATAAACCCCCTCAGAAACAATCTCGCACTCAGCACGCCCATTGTAATGTTGTTGTTAATAATGCATTGTATATAAAAGGGACCCAGTTTTTATTTCTCAAGAGAGTGCCTCATGGGCTGGCAGCTCGTAACACGGAGATTTGAGGAACAATTTTTGGAGATGTCGCTGACAAGCTCACAGACATATTTTCCAGAGACTCAATAAATCAAAGTGCTGGTATTTCACTGTCATAAAGCTCCTGTCCCTCCGTGATAAATAGCCCTGGTGTTGGACAACTGCAGCAAATGAGCCCCACATCAGGGAGGAAGAGCGGGATTACTATTACGAGTGCTGGGAGGCCAAGCGTCGGCTTTTATGACCCGCCCGCGCCACTAAATACATTCTGACAAATTCCCATTAAGAGCGTATTCATTATTTTGTCTGCTTGTGAGAGGAGTGCACAGGGTGTCAGAGCAATTTCGAAATGACGCTAATTTGAATTCAGCACACCAATGAGACAAAATGGAAGTCGTAACGTTCTCTTTGCCCGGGGAGGACGAATCTACCTCTTCCTCTTCTTCGTCTTCTTCTTTTTGTGCCGTTTGATTTCGACTGGTAGCACTTTGATTCCACTTTGACAAATCAATTACGAGTCAGTTCAAAGAGTCTCGAAAAATGCCTGGTTGATTCCACAGGCCAGAGGCCACTGCTGGGTGAGTTCATCTGCAAAGCTTTCCCATGGCGAGGAGAGGGAGTTGGTAATCTCAGTCTAGACCGAGTGCTCGGGTGCAGCAGGCTATGGCTAGTCCCGCTCATTAATCACCCATAGCTGACACTGAAAACATCCTGGCTCCCCTCATAAAGGCTAAACAACTACCCCCATTACCAGCTACAGTGGGTCCAAGCACCTGGGAAAGACTCTGAAGCGAGAGAGCTGGGGTGTTGAGCTGTCTTTGTTTACGTAGCCCCTCATCAGCTCCGTGAGTGGCCTGGATGACGGGGACAGCTGGCCATTTGGACTGGGATACCAGCATCCCCCTGACCAGCAGGGGGCCGCTAGCACAGGCCAGAACGGGCCAAGCGGAGACAGACAGGGAGAAAAAGTGTCCTGACCACGTCCCTCTGCCTCATTACTGCCTCGTCCAACCATGCTAGTGCTAACGTTGAGCTAACAGCAGGACAACAGCAGCACCAAGTGACACAGAGCATGGTGTTCGGCTCAGTGTATGCCACCAGCCTCCAACACTGGGGTCTAGGGGCTCCTTTTTTGGCCCCCGATTGCTGCTTCTTAGTGCAGTGATGCACCATAGCCCCGTAGGCAGCAGGCAAGACACAGGGGGTAGGAGGAAAAAGAAGGGAGGAGGGAGCATTACCATGCATTTGCATCCCTACTCTCCAGACACGAAGGCAGATTGATTAATGGAGACAGGGCTGGTGGAGCCATAACAGGGCTCCTGCTCAGGTTAAGTGGTGCTTAGATTGTTTTATATAGCCTGTGATTAGGGGGATGAAGCTGAAGAGTTTTGATCGCTCCGAGTTCACACCCTCTCTAATCAGTGGAGGCCTTTCGATCCAACCTGCCCTGGCAACTTCAATCAGACATGCCCGCACTGTTTCCCCTACAGCCTGACAGCCTGTCCTGGACTTGGGGGAAAAAAAAGAAAAGAAGAAAAACACAACAGAGAGAGCGGGCCTGGCTAATGAACATTTAGTGTCGCCTATCATTTTGAACAAAATGAAAAGCGGTAATACACTTATTGCACTTGAAATGTCTATTCTTTTAATGATGAAAGGGTACATTAGCGGCCAGACAGTAAGTGCAGGACACAGTCAGATGGTGGCATATCCAGTTTATTCAATGATATTTGAAGTACCATGACTATACAAGTGAGATGAAAATGTAACTTAAACCTCTTAAATCTTCCTGCTGTACAAGAAAGTCACGGGGTTTTTCCCATACAATTACTTTGTAACTCTTAGAGGTTGAAATACTACATTTAGATTAATAATTTAGATTATTTAGATTTTTTAAAGATTTGGATATTAATTAGATTCAACTTATTAATTCCATATTTAATTGCATATTAAGTTACATTTACATTCAATTTACATTTTGAATCCAACAGCTTCACAACTGAACATTCTGTCATTGTAAAGGCAAGAAAATGACAGATATGTAAGCTGTTTCTTTCATCTAAGCTAATAATGAACAATAACTTTTCATCAAATGGTGTTGATTGAATATTTAGAATCTTCTAACAGAATTTCTCTGCTTGATTCAATGAGCTGCAAGAGAGAAATGATTAATATTGAATTGTGTCATGCTTCGGTTTTTGTATGTGTTAAATGTAAAAAACATGATAAAGGTATAGGAAATTAACAAAAGTAAGGTGTAGGGCTGTCAAATGATAATAATTATTTATTAATTGTAGTTTAAGTAGATAATCATAATTAATTAGTCTTTTTTGTGGACAAAGTGGACACTTTTTTTGCATTTTGTTATAGCAGTGTGAGCGAATAAAATAACCTTCAACAGAATGTACTAATTACCTTCAATAGTTCAGCATGAAACTGAACACAAAATTTTATTGGTGCAGTGTCAACCTGAAAATAAGGTGCAACAATTCACAACTATAGCCCTCTCACTATGTTACGTGGTGAACTACAGATTTCCACTTTGCTGTTGCTTTCCTGCTTAATGATTTATTATCCATAGATCCTCTGTGAGCCCTGTCCAGAATAATCTGCTGAAGAAGTCCTCCAGTTAACATTACTGATATTACTGATATTGCAGGCATCAGCTGGGAGTTTTGCTTGTAAACGACACTTTAGACTCAGTATACTTTGATGATAAACAAATTTACAGGATTGCAGTAGCTGGTTTTATCAAAACAGCCATAAACGGAACTTACCTTTTAAAAGCTGTAGTTGAATGAGAGGGCCGCAGTCACAGAGACACAGTAACGGTGTCTGAGCAGTTGAGCTTTGGGATAGAACTGTGGATGGTTTGTACGCTCAAACCTCTTAGCAGGTTGTTACAGTTCTGTCATTAGGATGCTACACTTTCAGTTGACACCACATGTGTGCCCATTATGAGTAAGAAGTTAATAATATCATATGAGATCTTGTTTTTTTAATATTAGCGATGACTATGATTTCTCTGGATTAAACTCATAGATGACACCAACAGCGTAACAGCTCTTAGTGTTATTGTGTTAGTGTTATCATCACTGTCCAGAAAATGTTATGTTTTCTTCATCATGTTAACACAGCAGCTGTCCTTTAAATTGAGAAGAATTGAAAAGTTCATGCTGAATGGAGTCGTAAGACTGCATTAGCTTACACTGGCTTATTAACATTGCATTAGCTTACATTAAAAGTAAAACTTGTGTTGCCTTCTTTGGAGACACTTGTTTTTCCTCAGAAAGTGACAGTATACTGTATTTGCAGGTACATTAACCCAGTTCTGAAGCCCTGTATATAGATACACTGCAGAATCTAAGTGTGGGGTGCCGCACTTCATCCAGCAGCAGACAGAAGGAGAGAGTATTAGCCATTGGCCTCCGATGATCACCCCCACTTAACCTTTTCACCCTGAAACCCATCTCTGCAACACTGCTCCCAGCACAATAACACAGCATGCCCTCCATACGCCCTCCCCTGTTTTCAAAAGGTGACAGGAATGATGAAAGCATACACATATAAAAGCTTCCTGCTACACTACTACACTCTTTCCGAGGGGTTCCTAAATGGTTCCTGCCTTGGACAGCTCTAGAAACTGGCATAGTGTTACTAAAGCAAAGGACTTACTTCCGGATGGATAAAGCAGGTGGTCCTTAACTGAAACAATCGGATTTTGTATTAATACTGAGACGTATTTAACCAAGACTAATCTAACCATCCAAAACCACTATTCCCAATTTAACTTTGAGACTTTGTGCATTTAACTGCAGGGTTTAATAAAGAAGCATTCTTGCTGTACAGGTGTTTCCTCACTGCACATTCAAGCACAATAACTGACCTCACCATGAACACACTGAACTTTTAGTTCTAGTTCATTTTTTACCTGCTCAAAGAGCTGGAATACTGATTTAATGATTTGTTTGTTTGTTTATTAATGTCTAGTTTGGCTAATTATGTTCCTTGCTTGCTAGTCAGCTTCCCTTATTGGCCGATATAAAAACCTGTACTGAACACTCACACAAATGTCTACATTTACACAGAATCAAGCACGGAATTAAATAAAGCTTCCTTATCCACTGTTGATTGTGAAATATCAGAAAAGACACTGATAATGGCTGCGAGCATTAATGCCAACAACACTTGCTTCTTTTAGCTTATGCTGCCATATGTTAAACTTTCTACCAAGTAACAAATCTAAAAATAGTAATGACTTACATTAGCTTACATTCTAGTTATGGCAGGGATGCACTGCTATGGGAATTATGAGCCAATGCCAATAATTTATATGAACATATCAGGCATGCAAAACTGCCTTCTGTAAAGGCCACATCATACCAGACGCACAGCGTCACTCAGCTTTATATTACTGCTTACCCCTTGATAAGCTGTTTGTGGCTATTAAAATAGCCGGTGACACTTATATAAATTAAGTGTCTCTGATTAATGTATAGTTACACAATAACAATATGTGCAACACCAATAGAACTTGTCACAGAAGGATTACTACAGTAAAGCTTACGTACGTACACATGTGTTTCAACATGTCTTACATGTTGCTGTCCAAAGATAAAGAGGTATCTCCAAAATAGCAACTTTACAGGAGAGAACAAAAACACTGTTATGTAAGTCAATGGAACCATATTTTTTCCAAGGGATTTTGGAGCATTTCTATTGGTCCATTCATCACAGGATCTAAAGCGCAGCTGTCGCATTCAAATGATATAGAAAAATATAACAGCATGTAATTGCTTATGTAATTAAACCTGTCTATAGTTTTTTTAAAGGTAATTTTCTTATTATAATAGTAGGTTATCTACTATTATCTGATTATTATAGTCTATTTAAATGTTATTCTCTACACTTTTATACACTACAAGATACACATGTGTAAATACACAAGCTGGGTGTAACAGTAACTACAGTAACAGTAGTTGCAATGTCTTTCACGCACTGTTAATGTGTAAATACACAGTTATTAAAGATAATTAATATTCCAAGAGTATATTGTATGGCGCTAACTATAAATAAGCGCTATGACATAATTCATCACTGGCTGAGAAAACTGAGAATGCTCACAGGACTCATATCAGATGTCAGATCAAATGTCTGTGATGAGGCTAATGGATGTCACATTATTGTCCTACGGTAGAAAAATAACAACAAATGGGTTGAGTGTGAAGTGGCTTAGTATATTTAACCAACCAATGAAGCCCAGCATACTGAACACAGAGAATGGGTGATAATCCAGACCAATAAATTCCACCAACTTTGTTGTAACACTTGTAGCTTTTTGGCTGTTTTTGTCATTGTTTTTCTGAAGGAGCTAATCAACCAGCTGAGTAACTGCCAATTTTGCTTGTGTGAGCAGTGCTGTAGCGCAGCCAGTGTCATCTAAACTTTAATGGTGCTCTTTTGGCATAAAATAAATGTTTTTAAATATTGGCCAAAACTAAGCCCATGATTAAAAATACATTATCGTTCAATATCTAATATTTGATAATATAATATCATACAATATAATATAATATAATATAGTATTTGATTCTGATATCATTGAGCATCTCTATCTTAATGGTCATGTAATAGTGCTTGGCAATTTTATCTGAAAAAGTAAAAGATTTACTTTAGCTGCAAGTGTTACCAAAAACAAAGGCTCAGTCAGTGGTAAGTAACATCCATTACATATGTGACATTACAGCCCTTAAACACTTACAGGCCAGCAAATTGTACTGCTCTCATGCAAGTCAGCTATTGACCCAGATGTAGAGCCTACCTTTATGTTTACAAATACTATATCTATATATTTGGTCTATATATGTAGGTCACGTTCATAAATCCCATTTACAGTAATGGTTCATCTACAGCATCACTCCAAAGAACCCCCCTTTTTTGGCACCTTTGTATTCAAGACAGTTGAACTCCCTTCCCAGTCCTCCCTTAGCCGGCAAGTGAGAAAAAAGAGAAAGTAAGAGCTTGAGAGAATCCCAGGCAGCTCATCTGTCAGGGGAGCGTCTCATAGCGCGGCTCGCCTTCCCTTTCAAACGCACCGGGTAAGTATTTTAATTAGTTGGCTAATTGTCTAAGTAATTGGTAGACAACTTAGCTCAAAGAGTAATCAATCTCAACAGGGCTGTGTTCTATCACATCAAAGGATCTGTAATTAAGACGGTTAACTGTAGGACGCTCTCTAGCCCGGCACGGTGGCGTGGGGGTGGATGATCCCCGATAACGCTGGGCTGAGAAGATGAGGCCGCTCAGCCCACAGTGAGAAATCAGAGAAGTGAGGAGGACCCTAATGTACAGGGGGGAAAAAGTATTCGAATACTAAATAAAACCTGATGTTATGTGTTTTAATATGCTGGAAATGAGCAGAAAGGAACGCGTTTATTAGCACGGCAAAAACCTATTTCCACGTCTCCCTTTTATTTCATTTTCTGAAAATCTCCATTAAAGTGTAATTAGAACACTGAACAACAATTCATCATGCTACCTCGTATTTACTGGTAAAAGCCCTTCTTTGGTCAGTAATAGGGAACATTGTCTCATTAGAAGTGTGTTGGAGCAATTCGCTATATCAGATGTGTCTCTGGTTTGCTCAAACCGCTGCTATCAATATCTGCAATTCCCTCTCATTTCATGATGCCTTTGCTCTAGCTATAGGCAATTATGAGTTATGTTTGGAGGGAAGAAGACTAATCATTTCCTGAATTTCTCAATTTAGGGAAATTTTAATCTCACCATTGTGGAAAACAAGAACCATAATGAACAATTATACAAACAGTCGATTTCTGTGTTGTGCAGACGACTTAATTAAAATTACTATAATGAAAAATGAACTAGTTACAGCACGGAACCTTACTTATCAATTTTCAAAAAAGGGAATTGAAATGTTTTGGCTCCCTGCATTAGTAAGTTAATGAAAACGACCCGGCCTGCAATAAAGCATGATTTATTTTACAAATAAATGAAAAAACCAAAGGTATTATTAATTACAGAGCCCAAAAACTCAATTCCAGCATATCAGAGAAGATGTATAATGGGCGGGAATGAATCATGTAATTCATTATGGTATATAATTCCGTTCCCGCACAGTGTGGCTAACAGGGTGCACGGTGCTCACAGTGCCCTCGCTGCTGCTTAAGTAATAAAAAGTCCCCAAATGTCTAAACCTCCATTACTCTGTGCAACTTTCCTTTGACCACTAACTCCTCATTCATGGTTTTCGAGGGTTTATGGTAACTGATTCAGATATGAAAATGCCATGACCGCTCTCTTAGATGAAACAGCTAATATTGTCCATGTATGGGCAAAAGTGAAAGAATGCAGGAGGAGAAACTTCAGCAGCACATGAGGCTGAGATGTTTCAGAGACGTGTGTGGGCTGTGAATGTACTCATCAGCGCGGATCAATGCGGATCACCCCGCTCCACTTTGATCCAGCGCGCACCCAAACAGTGAGTACACCACGCCGCGAGAGCTGTTAGTGACCAATTTGCTGCAGTACGCCAACAGAACTGTACTGAAGTCAATTTGAGAAGAATTCTTCTCTTCCAATCCTTACCAGAATAGATGAGGTGTTAAAGGAGCAATAAGCGATGTTTGCTACTAAAACAAAAACAAATGCCACATATACAAGCAACTGTCTTTAAGTTTGTAATGTACATTCACCTGAGGCAAAGACCCAAAGTACTTGTATTTGTGTGAATCATGCATCACATGAATCATGTGTCAATCGCTGTAGAAAAGAGCTGCTAATTACTTTATTTAATGCAATGTCTGGCAAATGGGTTGTGTGTTGTTGTATAGTGAATGGAAAAAAATAGTAACTGTTAGTCAAAGAGAGGGAGTATACAGCAAGTGACATTAGGCTATTATTAGCTGGAATATGCAAACACAACAGTACTAAAGTCATACTGAGAAGAATTCTGAGCCACACAGCTGCATTTGTTGGCATTAAAGGAGCAATAAGTGACATTTACTATCAAAACAAAAAACAAATGTTACATATGCAAGTGAATGTCTTTAAGTTTGTAATGTACATTCACCTGAGACAAAGACCCAAATTATTTGTATTTGTGTGAATAATTTCTCATAAAATAGAGCACGTCCTCATGCATGGACATCACGTGTCAATCGCTGTAGAAAAGAGCTGCTAATTACTTTATTTAATGCAATGTCTGGCAAATGACTTGTGTGTTGTATTGTATAGTAAATGAAAAAAAATAGTTATTGCTAGTCAAAGAAAGGAAGTTTACAGCAAGTGATATTCGGTCATCATTAGCTGAAATATTCAAACAGAACTGTACTGAAGTCATACTGAGAAGAATTCTGAGCCACACAGCTGCATTTGCAGGCGTTAAAGGAGCAATAAGTGACATTTACAACCAAAACAAAAAATACATGCAAGTGATTTGCCATTATCTTTAAATTTATAATGTACATTCACCCAAGACAAAGACTCAAATTACTCCACAGGATTGTATGAATCGCTTTATCATAAAAGAGAGCGGGTCCATACCCATGGGCATCATGTGTCAATCGCTGTAGAAAAAAGCTGCTAATCCCACAGATTATTCAATGCAGTATCTGGCAAATTAGCTGTGTGTTGTTGTATACTAAATGGAAAAAATGGTCATTGCTAGTCAAAGAGAGGGAGTAACATTAGGCCATTAGGCCATTAGGCCAAAAAACAAAGAAAGAACAATGATCCCAGATCTGGCAAAGAATTATTAAACATCTTTACATTTTCTATTTAAAAGCCCTCACGTGGGCATTCAGAGTAGTAAGTAGTAGTAAGTTGTAGTAAGTTGTTTGATTTTAGCTGAAAGTAGAAACGACAACAAACCAACATAACATAATTTTGTGAAGAAGTATGAGAGCATTTTGTCCACTGCATACAGACAAATTACATTTCCACCACACATCAAGCAGATGCTTTGATCAATCTGAAATAGAAGACACCTATAGAACCTGCAGTTTCCATTCTGCAGCACCTAGTATTGATGTGATCTTAATAGTGCTTGATCCTCATCAGGAAGAATAAATAAGCTGCATTGCTGTCAGTCTGACACTTGCTCAGTAACATTAGCTTCATCTTCAAGCAACAGCAAAGATAAGGACTGATTTACATTAAGACAAAAATAGCTTAATCTCAAACAGACAATTGCATAATGCTGCTCTGTCTATCTGGCAGCTGTCGTATGTCACTTTACAGATAAATGTTACTGTCTAAACTGGTTTTGAAATCAGGGCTTTTGACCGAAATATCCACACATTGGCTAGACCTGCAAGGGAGTAAAAATGTAAAAGAAGTTTTTTTTTAATTATTGGTATATTTCATTTACTTTGTGCTAACCATAGCCACATTATTCCCAGATGCCAACATATCTGAGCTTTCAAATGTGATTTCTTACATTAAGACCATAATTAATGTACTAAATATTATTCAAGAAATACAGCTGCGTTGGTTAAACATGCTCTGTGCTATGCCTTCACAAACAATCCCTGTTTTGATGTACATTTTAGGACATCATCACAACACAGATTTCAGAGTAATGACGCGCGTCAGCTGTGGTTCACTCTCAGACAGTAAAGTCACATTCACAATTCTGTTTCTCCATGATAAAAGAATTACAATTTTGTGGCTACATTAATGATCATGTGACTACAACTTTGACAAGACTCAACTGGTACGACCATGTTTTCCTCTGTGTCCGTGTCAGTAGCATTTCCATTTAAACATTCTGCAAATGTTATACAAGTTAACAAAATTTGGCATTAAATGTGAATTAAGTTGTGTTTCAACCACTACAGTTATGTAAAGAAATTCAGTTGATATATCTGATCAAGATGGAGAGATTTAACCTGGTTTTTGCTTTTAGTGGAATTACAACTTTCCAGTTTAAAGCTCAGAGACATCAGCTAGTAACCTTCAGAAAGGTATACGCAATGATCTGATATTGTTGGGCCAAACGTTTCCAGTCAACCCGCCCCAACAGATAAGAGAATCACCATTGCATCATACAAGCTGCACCGAGTAGTGAATTAAATGTTTGGTATAAGCATAACAACAGCTCACTTGTAAATATGTGGTATGCTGACCTGGAAGATCAGATGAAACGTTGTTTTCTATTTAAATAATTTTGGTTTTTTTTTATTCAGGTTTTTTTCACATTTTCAAAAGATTTGCGAAACATAAGTGGATGAAAAAAACCCACCTAAATGAGAGACAAAATGGTAAAGCAAAATATAGGCCTCCGCAGTCCAGTTTAAATATCCAGTTATTTTCTACCTGAAGAAGAGACCTCTGAGTCGCATGAAGCATCACTGCATCTTTTCACATACACATAACTGGATAGCTCCTCACTCTTGGAGGAGGATTATCCATTTCTGTTACACATTTCTGTTAACTCCTATGCTTGCTACCATCATGCTGAGTGGTGGAGGGAGAGGAAGGGCCATCTTCCGGTCATCATTACGGATGGCTGTGGCATCTCCAGGGATCAAACTCACAATCTTCGAAGCAATGTTGGATCATTTCTGTTGGTGTACTTATCATGAAATGGTAACTGACCTGAGTTATGAGATTTTGATATGACAGCGATGATGTGCAATATCAGTTAGCACAGGTCTCAAACCTGCTAGTTAATGATATGTACACAATCTCACACTGCAAAGGAGGCTGGCTGTTTGAAATGATCAGATTACAGCAGAGGAAAACTGATAGCAGATGTATGCATGTTCAAGCCCAAGTGGCTAATTACAGAGGGTCTACCCCGAGAGACAGACAGGAGAGGAAATTAAAACAGTCCTCCTCCGCCTCCTCCTCCTCCTGCTCTCTCTCTCTCTCTCTCTCCCCCTTCCTCTCCCTCCAGCAAGGGCCAATACGGAGAGTGGCACTGACAGATTGACAAATAAGGTTAATAAGTACTTTCCACTTCTCCTGAAGGCTAATCAAATATTAAACCTTGCAGTGTGGTCAGCAGAAAAATAACAAACAATCAGTGGAGAGGAATTGATTAGATTGATTTGCCAGTGAAGCTTTCGAAAAACAAATTCCCTGAACGTCTTTGAAAACATTTGCACAGTCAAAGGGAACACTACTCTCTGCAGTCTTTATGGTTCCTGCTTGGAACTTAAGGGTTCTGAAGGACCAACAGTGCATGAGAAAAACAAACGTGGGAGTGGTTAAAACTGTTTATATGGCATTACTGCCAGAACTTATAATTAACAATTATTTCTTAGAGTTTTAAACATTGGTTGCTGGTACCTTTATAGGAAAAGACCAACAAATTCTTAACTTTTTATGCAAGTGAATGTAAAGAAATTCTATTCTAAGCAGTTTTGAAACATTTCTATTGGTCCATTCATCATGATAATTGTATACAATGTGAAGGCCAGCCGCCATGCTCAAATGACGCCGAGCACTGAAAATCAACAAAAATGGAGATGCTTGTTTTCCTTTGGACAGCGATGATGTACATGCTGGGCTCTACTGCATAAATCTGTGGAAACACAGCAAATAACTGGAATCGGAATGCACTCACACTCCCACTGTGCTTTGAATCTTAAGGCCCATTTGCTGTGTAAATCAGAGCCAAGCATTAAATTAGATGAAGTTAATCAAACTAGCTATGGCTTTGTAAAGGCTGGTCCTGCTTTTTAGGCTTTAATCAGTTTTCGTTCTGCCGATCTCCCAGAACCCGGTTTGTGGACCAAACTGGATTGTGGAGCATGACTTGAGAGAGAAAAATCCTTGAGAGAGAAAAAAAATATCCACTTGTACGTCGCTCTTAATGGATTTCGAACAAGGCCCTGTTTATCCTCGGAAAACGTGTGGATTCTGCTCATTATTCGAGCCTTCAAAGCCTTCAGAGATGTCCTTCCCAAATCCATTCAACAACTGATTAAAACATGCGACACAAATGATTTCATGAGGTTAAAGAGTAAATTCCTCATTACATACTTAGAATCTCTTGCTAGCATGCTTTAATCAATTCAAACAAATACTGCCAGATCTATGAAATAATCTCTCGTGGCTGAAAAGCAAAACACCAGAGACGGCAGGCGGCGCGAAAAAACTACGAGGGGGGAAAATAAAAACACCCAATGATATTTGTAGGAAATTGGAAATCAAGCACTCAGCAGCAATGGGGGAGCATTATTGTGACAGAGGATAGCAGTTGTGATAGGGCTGTTTTGGACCCTTTTTTCCCAACTCCCTAGCTGATGCTCCCTCTCCTTTTTTTTCTCCACTGCTTTCACTAATCACAAGCCCCAGGACATCTCGAGGCCTAGTGGACTATGTCTGCAGCCCTAGACACACTCACTGATAGGACAAAATTGGATCCAGTGTGAATGCAAAGAAGCTTATCATCCAACATTGCCAGGCACTGCTCCCTCCTAGAGCATATGTCAACATCATTTATTAGATGTGGCAAGGGACTAAATAATGTATGATCACAAAACGAAAAGGGGGGAAAAAAATGAAGCTCTCCCAGCAGGTGGGTGGAATAATATTTGGAAAGAATATGAAAATTATTAATAGAACCCCCTTGAGGAAGAATTATTTGTTAACATTATCGGGTAAGTCATTGGGGTTGCTTCAAATCTATGATTAATCATATAGAACATTTTCAATAATAACAATATTACGCAGTGAAGGATTCCCATTTACCGGTAAGTCCACACAAAGTAGACCATCACCGAGCTAATAAGCTCTTTGATTCAGCGATTCACACGCACGTTCCTCTAACCCATCTCTCTGGAACGGGTTCAAATTCAGGGATCAAGCTGATCCGTCATTTTTTGTTTGCCCTAATAGAATGATCTATACATATTTTCAACAGATCTGTTGACAAGCCAAGACAAGATGCAGTGTTTGTATCATAAATAAGGATACACTCACATAAAGTACCAAGCTTATTAGCACATAGCAGTATATGGGGCTGCACTGTTCAAAGACAATAGCGGCTAATTACTAACAGTTCCTTTAAATGCGCATATGAGTCTACGGCCTGCTCCCAGCAGATATGGCCTTTAGCTTATAAACAACAGCTGAGTCTGCAAAAAATCTCTTATACGTTAATGCATGGAGCATCTGGGTCTGCGATATAATACTTATACCATGGGGAATCTCAACAGCGGAAATACACAGGCACAACACTTTACTAGGATAAGGTACGGCATGGCTAAAAACCAGCGCCCAAAATACACAGCATTACAAACGCATTAAGTAGCTCACAGTATTGACTGCTGTTATGTGTAAGTGCATTTTAAAGCAGCAGCCTTAATACACATATATTCATTACTGGCAATACGTATCTGAATAGTTCCTCAACCAAAATTTACTCCAGAGATATGTGTAATTGACTCCACATCTAACAGTATGGAACAAATCCTACTAGCAGAGGGAGTCCACAAATTGCATTAAAAACACTCAATTGGCCTGGGATTGGAGTGAGGCACATGTCTCTCTTTATCCCATTACACACGCCGCTCTTTAATCTACTAAAGTTGCTGACGCACAGGAAAACATCGCAAACGTAGTCGCATGCAGCGAAATCAAGGGAAAGGGGGCCAAATATTAAAGCGACGTAATAGTAAAAGTGGGAGGCAGGCCCGCGCACATAGACAGCAGCACACTTTTAACGACGGCCCTGATTGCTTTCAGTGCTGAAATTGACTCTGTCAGTGCCGACAGCCCTCTACGCGGCGCCACGACGAGAAACAAAGAGTCAAACTGTCGCATCATCCAAGTTTGGCGATGAATGGCTTACCCTGACTGGAACATGTTACAGTCCTTTTTGATTACATGTAAACAGGTTTTGACATGGGGCTGCTTTAATGTGTACGACATGCAGAAAATGGGGTGGAAAAAAAAAATGCCTGCGCACAACTGAACCTGTCAACACCCGCTACCTGCTTTAAATCTGTTCCCCCGTTTCAGGCAATCTGTGGGAACCAGGCCTGCGGAGCCTAATCCTGTTTTTATCCACACCCCCCTCTCCTGTATCACACTTTCAATTCCACTTGCCGCCTCCTTTGTGCGATTTTCATTTGATCTCGCCTTTAAAATTCAAAATCTATTCAGGTTTTTTTTCCCAAAAGTTGGTTTCATGCTGTAGCCGTGAAGCCTTATTTATGTAGCAGATTTTTGGAATTGCAAATCAAGAGTGTGTGATTTTTTTTTTCACTTTTTAAGGGTAAAACGCTAGTGCTCTCACCTTTTATGGGCAGATAGATTTAGGATGTTAACACAGGCTGATCAGGGCAATATTAGTCACTCATTGGCTGCGCTCTCGAGTCTTGTTACGGTTGCGTACTGGGCCGAGCCTGAAGCCAATAGATGAGTTTCTCCTGTGGCTGGGCGCTCTGATGAATGGTTCAGGTGATGTCTAGACAGCTTGCCAGACGTCAGTGCACTCTGTATTAATATTGAGTGACAGAGTGAGTGATGGGGACTGAGCTGTCCTCAGTTAGTAATTAGCACTCGCAAATGGAGGAATACCACCCAACGCTGGGCAGTCACACCTTTGGCTATTCTCACTTCAGGGGTTTCCTGGAAACTCCAAGGATTAAAGATATACAGTAGAGTGTAAAGGTCAGAGACCACCCTTTATTTATTTAATGAATTTCTAATCACAATGGTCATTAAGTATAAATATTCCAGAAGATATTTTACGGAGATTAGATATAATCCTAGCAATCATGCACGACCTGAGAGACTATCAAAACCATCACCATCAGATACACTGTAGTAAAAGCTTTCATCTTTGGGAGAACATCATGCTCCACTCCTAAAAAATCCACAGGCAGTTCTGTCTATCCTTCCAATGTGAGAAAAAAACTCAACACTATAGGTCTGAAAGGATGTGTAATTGCCACGAAGCTGCTACTAAGAAAAGAAAATGGAAAGAAAACAACAAAACTGCTGGTGTTCTCAGAAAAATTGACTGACCCACTCCAGAGCCCAGACTCCAGACCCCTAAAAATATGTGTGATTTCTTGGATTGAGAGAAACGGAACATGCATCTAACACGAAATTTCAGACAAGTGGAAAGATATCCCTGGATATTTGTTTAACGTAGGGTGGTCCCTGACTTTTGCAAGACATTCCAGAGCTAGTTGATATTCATCTTCAAAAAACAAGCCTAAAATTACTTTCCTATTCCTTCTTAATTGATTGCTTCATTCCACCTTAAATGCTACAGCTTGTACAGCACCCTTTAAGGTGGAATAAAAAAACAACCTGGCAAATTGGAGAGCAACTTGAATGCCCTTTATGATCTTCAATACATCTTTAGGATAATCAAACTAACAATTCAAATTGCAATTCAAGGTTACTCTGCAAATTTTACATGAAAAGAGGAGCAGTTCCACCTTTATTAGCATCACAACACAAACTGCAACCTGTATGTAGCAACCATGCTGTGTGATTTTATTCTCATTTTGATAGTTGAAGCTGAAGATCATCTAAAACTGAAAGTAACAACTTTAGTATACTTTGTGTTGTTGTTTGGGCTGAAGGTAAGAAGCTAATATAGGTAAAATTAGGTACTAGCCAGCTCCATACATCTGGTATAGCAAACTAAATAGTATGAGAACCTAGCATATTACACAGAGGTTTGTTTCATTTTGTGTCTATTTTGACATGATGTTTCTGTGGGATGATCATGGTGATCAAACCCTAACCCTAAATGATCATGATGACCAAAAAAGGGAAAACGGTTTGTTTAATTCTAGGACCAAATCATGGGGCTGTAAATTGAGAATCTGGACATTTGGTTTTGATACAGACATTCGAGAATAATTTAAAATACTGAAAAAAGCTTTCTGCATCTTTCAAACCATTATCCATTGAAAGGTAACCAATAGACCAATAGCCTCTTCTATGGCAGCATTCCATAACCATTTTTGGCTCCTTGGTTTTTTTTAACAGTATAGCCATTTGCTAGCTGCCCAAATTTACCCTCTTCTAAAATACAATAAATATAACTCTACAAATATTTCGACTGCATTTATTAAAAAAGTGAGTAAACAACACTAAAAAAGACACTGTCTGTACGCTTGGCATCATGGCCTCCACACAGTTTGTTGAGCTGCGCTAAAGGAAACCAAACCTGTTTATCATTACAAATAGATTCTCAAAATGTCAGCATGCATTTCATCACATTACCGCCATCATTTTGGCAAAGAGCGCTTGGAATGTAAAACAAAAGTAAGATCACCTGGAGGAGCTCCACGATGCTCTCCCTCCATGAGCCTTGTGTCTATATGCAGGCATTAATGGATTTCATCTAATAACATCTTCTTTTCTAAGCTTTGCCAAATAGCGTGCAAAACATTAAATATATAAACTTTATTTGCCAAATACTTGAAGGGAAATCTTATCATACAAGGGCAAACAAGTCTGTCAATATTATCTACACAAGCACAAAGCTAGAGAGCATAATGATGCAGAACATCACAGCCACGGCACAATCTAACGTAGGCACCGCAAGCCGAGGCTCTGGAAATGGTTCTGTGTAGGAGATTTGCAAAAAAAAAAAAAAAACCCACCAGCACACAAACCCCACCATTGTGAATCAAGCCATTTGCATGTGGCAGACAATAGATGTGTAAACACGCAAATTATGTTGTTCTAAACCAGCTCATCTTCTCTAATTCCTTTAAATGGCTGAGGGGAAAGCAAGCTTGTGTGAGTGGTGAGGAAAGTATACGTTGGCTTTTGTGGGTAATACCCTTGAGTAATATATGCAAAAGAATTCTGTAGTTGCTCAAGAGGCCCACTGTCTCTGCAAACAAACGCTGGATCTCTCATATGGCCCGTAATGAAATACAATTCCAAAGAGCAGAACATAGCCTCTTCATTTTAAATAGAAACTCATATATTTTTAATAAGTCAGGAAGGAGGCATTCGGAGACGAAACGCGCGATCCATCTGGAAATGTCACTGCGAAATATATTTGGAACTTAAGAAGAGCCCCTGTATTATAATGCTAAGGATTCTCAATGGCAGGAAACAAAAAAAAAAACAAAAAAACGAGAGCAGCAAATATTAAGCATACATCCAAATGCGCTACAGAGATTGCTCTGTAAAGACGGCATCTTTCTGGGACTCACGTCACTGGCCAGCGTTTCTGACCACTCCAGCCAGCTAAAGCACACGTTCACCTCTCTTCTCCAGCACGGAGGCCTACAGCAGGCCAGCGTTAGCCCCTCCGTGTTGACATTTGTGTTGATATTGTCATGGAAGGGAACAGCGCTGCCATGGATTTGTACTCTTTTCGAGGTTTATCGTTGTCATTTCGACGGCTTCTTTAAGATGACCTGTCACGGCTGACTCACAGCAAAATTCCTCAGCTGTCTTCCTCGGGCGCTTGTGACAGGAGCCGTGTTGGCAGCTTGTACACTGCCACGCGGCGCAGCCTAAGACCTTTCACTTCGCCATCTTGATGCAGCGCCATGGCACTGACGTGAACCCCATGCGCCAAAAACAACCCCACGCCAACATTTCCGACCACGATGACCTCGGCGCGGCTGCTACCGTCCGCTATTATTAGCCGGGATTTTTCAAATTACACTATTTCCATAAAACGTACTTGATGGGATAAAATCCTAACCTGTTTCACAATAAAGCTTGGCGAGTGAGGTTAATGCTAAAAGGCTTTGTGCCATTAAAATTATGCAGAGAAACATTAGTTTGCGCATGAATCCCTTTTAATGGATTACCAGGGTGTCCTCGTAAATAGACACCGCACTGTGGAGAGGCATCTCCACGAGTTACAGGCTAAAAGCAGAGGATAATAGCGCGCTCATTTCTGAGAGCCGCTGATACCGGAACCACACAGCCGCCGCATTAAAGGCCTCACCGCCTTGCTAAGTCTTTTTCTCCAAGTGCAGAACTTTCTAGTTCTTGTGAAACAATTTTTTAAAAAGGAAGAGGTAAAAACAGCGAGGCATAGTAAAACGGAGCTGGTTGGCGAGTCACTTCGTGCCGTTTCTTTAACACATGGACATTTTTGTAGGTAAACAACTTCCATTTCTCCTTCATTTTTCAACTCTTCAAACAGTCCAGAGTGAAGCAGGGGTGACTACCATCAGAACATAAATCTGTTCAAGTCTCTAAGTTACTGATAGCAGGGGGGCTTTTTCCCCTCTTCTTCTTCTTTATCTTCTTCTTCTCTTTCTCACTTTGCACTGTAAAGCAACAGAGTAATATGAGCATTTTCTACCTATCAGAGGATAATGGATTTGGTATTGGGTTTTCCCATGACATTTAGAGGTTAATTTGCACTGCTTTCATGGTTACTTATTGACGGCCAGCCCGGATATTTGCATTCACCACGCTTTTTATTGACACAAATGATTAATATGCTGCCAGATCAAACAGGATAGCCACTCTGAAGAGCGCTCTGAGGGAGACAGCACAGTTTTCCGATTGTTTATGATGGTGTGACTAGATTAAAAATGGAAAGAGTTGCCCAAACAGACGATTTTAACATGTCCACCGCCTTTCGTTTTCATCTTTACCTTTACAGTTGCGTTCTGACAGCAGCTCTGAAACATAAAGCTCCACGTGTATCGTATTTCTTCTATAACACAGTGGCTTTTCATCAAAGCTGATAAATTTGCTTCCTGTCTGGTGTTGACATGGCAGGTCGGGCCACCAGGTCACGAAGGCCGGCTCCTCTGCTTTGATGCCCCCCTTTACATTGGCAGGAATCGGAGGAGGAAGAGGAAGGGGAAGGGCAGATTCTTTACGCTTTGCCATCCAACTCGGACCCTGCCGATTTGTTTTCCACTTCGCTGATGTCTTGACAGGCCTGAAGAATCAATCGACTCGCTCGCTCTTCCTCTTCCCAAAAAACACTCTTCTTCCTCCTACTGTACGCACCCCTGCTTTGGACGCTGGACAGGTGCTTGGACCCTGTGGATCCCATTGATTTCTTATGCATCTGACTGTGTGGCTCAGACTTGTGGGATTTCTGTTTGGATTGGATGTTCATATAAGCAGATCCGGCAGATAGGATAACACTTTCTGTGAGATTCTTATCTCGTCGCCTCGTCGGTGTTAAAGAAATACCGCCGTATCATCTTCGGGTGTAGTACAACATGTGGTGAATTTGTTCGAGCCATAAAACACGGGGGGCTCCTGAAATCCCGCTACGTCCACAGCGCCTCTCATCTCCTCCCTAATTCCGAGCAGTTGTGCTTAAATGTGTATAATTTCACATCCTCAGATTCACACGGCATGTCAGCGGCTCAGGGGGAAGCAGGCCGACGTTCAAAGGAGTTCTAAAATGGAATGAAGGGGTTGGTGGAGGGAAGGGTGGGGGGGTCGGTAGAAGCTCAGAGCAGTTGACACACAGCTGTCTTTGCTATAAATCTTGCAAATCCACAGTACAAAAAAAAAGAGTCTCTCCAGAGGGTTCTTTGTGTGGTACCAAAGCTCCGCACAGTTGACTGAAAGTGGGATGAAAAAAAAAACTTTTTGCTTTGCTGCAACTTACTCGTCTGTACTGAGCAAGTAAATTGATAATTAGTCTAAAAGTTGGCTGCTATACAGCGTACACAGCTGAAAACGGGATTTCAGATGACCTTACAAACAAAGCAATGCCCACAAGAGTCAGGCACCGAGTAAATACACAGGAAGGCAGAGAAAGAACAAATTAAATACCCTGCGTACTGTATTCTTACCAGACAAGGTTAATCTCACAGGTTAATAAATACAACAATTTCTTCACTTCATAACACGCTTGGCCTTGTATGAGCAGCTCTATCTGCGAGCTATATGTGGGAGGTTATGATATAATTGTATGATTGTATTTGTCATTTCAGTGCGCCCTTTGGGTCAAGAACAAATTGCATCACTTAATATTTTAGCTTTATATCCAGTCTGGCAGGAGAGGGTGGGGTGATGGGGGGGGGTGCACAGTCAAAGTTCACACTTCTATGTAATGAATCTTACATTATTTATGTCTTGAATAATGGATGAACTTGAACCCTCACATGTGTAGGATATCTACGGGTGTGAATTCCCTCCTCATCAGTTCGAGTCCGACGCGCCCGCCTCAGCTGAAAATTCATTAGTGCAGTAAGTGGACTGGACATCGCGCCTGTAACAATCTCCTCAGTGCGCTCATTGACTCGTCCTAAGTTGCTCCAACTCATTCGCAACACTCAAACTCCTGTTTTCACGCTGGAAATTCTCATAATGCGTGTAAACCTGAGACCAAAAGGAGTCAAACTTAAATGACACAAGCATCGGAATTAATACATTTCTGCAACTTCGCCTACAATGGCACAAAGCCGAAAAGCCGAGACACGCGCCAGTCAGAGGCACAATTCCCGCCGAGTTTTTAACCCGGCCCCGTTTTATTAGCTTATTTGATTCCCCATTCTCCTTTTAGTTGATTCAATACATTTCCTATTTGCATAAAACTAGCCGGTAAGATTATCTTCACTTATTCGATCTATCCTAAGAGTCACCTTGTTCAGGATCTTATATGAATAATGAGATTTTAAATTGGAAGACACTCACACAGAGAAGGAACCATTTACAGTTAATTCATCTCATTGAGGTACATTGCTTAGAGGTATTGGAAGGTTTAGATTTTCATTCAAGCATCATATTTAACAACGTCTGCCTCCTCCACTTCACCCGCATTCAAATTTAAATGGCTCAAATTTGACTGATCCAATATTGCCTTAGACTGTTGTTATTTTTCCTTAAAGCAAATATTTTTTTGGCAAAATCCCTTTCTTCAGAGAAAATTACGTGATGGTAGTGGTGGGGGCTCAGAGATGGAGAGAAAAGGAGAGGAGGGGGAGGAGAGAGCAAAAGAGAGAAGGTGTGCGCGAGAGAGAGAGAGAGTGAGAGAGACAGCTTATTTTTGTCTACTCATTCGTTCTTCATGCATTTGCGCAATACCCTTTTCATTAGTCCAGCTCTGTGGCAATGTGCAGTGATATGCTTTGTCTATAAAACCAGCAGGGTTACTAGTGGACAGTGTCCAGTGGTGCAGGACCAGCGAGTTTTTTGTGGGCGTCGTGTTGTCTTGCCTGTTCTTTTTTAGCACAAGCGCGTGTGAGAGTGTGCGTGCGTCTGCGGGTGGGCGAAGTTAATTGGCTTTTTATGACTCCAATTATATAACATTATGAATATACAGGCTTAACAGCTCATATGTGGCCCCTATTAACAATGTCTTTTGGATTAGTGACTGGGCTTAAGGTTACAGGCGCTGGGCTGTAGGCTTGTTGCCGAGTTTTTCGGAGCACTCACCGCGAAATGACTTCTAAAAACAGGAAAGCAACTTAGCCCGGACCTGTAATACCAAAAAACGCCACTTTTTTGTGGGATTAAACTTCAGATAGTCATCTTGAAAGGCCTGTGTCTTATATTTCCTCTTGAATTTTTTTCTCCACTGAGCTCCGCTAATGGCATTTGTGTTGGGAATGGGTAACAAAAACAGTCCTAATTCACTTTACATGACCGTTTTACACCCTCTCCTTAATCCCTCTTTACCCCAAAACGGTCTGTTTTTACTGCACTTGTAAGAATGATATATGTAAATGACATCTGATTGGCTCTTCTTCATTACACCGTATTCGAAAAGCAGTGCTGAAACACCTCTCTTAACTTTAACATGACTGGGCAGAACTAAGATAAGATGATGGTGGATAAGAAGATGGCCTGTTGATTTCTAGGCAACAGAAATGCATGTCAGTAACGTTTCCTAAATTTTTATTTAATAGGATCAAGATTGTATTTAAACTCTGTATTTCAAGTATTACCGTACAAGTCATCTTCATTGTTAAGATCTGTACGTCAAAAAAAGTTAAATTCTTGACATGCCAAGCAAAACAACTGGCCAATCAGGAACTGCTGGTATTGGTGGTATCTAGTTAGATATAGCTGACCAAGTTCTCCTATTGGTTAGGACTTGAAGAGCTGAGGAGAAGGCCTTATTTTAGATATAATAATTATTTTAGCATAATTACAGTGACAGTGACAGAGGAATTAGCCAGTCATGGTTCGATTTCCAATAAGTTGGGAGCAAAAATGTCACTCTAGACCTTCTGGAAGTCGTAGATGACTGTGAATCAGAGCAGCACCCTAATGGAAAACAGTGGTGGCAGCTCCATAACTGGTACAAGGTAACAAATATGCTAATATATCTGTCATAGGCTTCAAGTCAGAGAACAGAAGTCTTTTAGAAGCTTCAAATGTCTGTGTTTTATCAAGAATTGGCAAAAAATGTTAGCTTTGCGGTAACAACCTACTAGAATCTCTTAGTGATGCAAGCAGAAGATAGCATTAGTAAGGAGGACATTCATGGCCCAGCTCTAACGGTCATTCTTCACCACTGAACTTTAACTATGGAACACAATACATTCAGATCTTTTATTTACAAAAAGTATAAAAGTACAATAAATAAATGTGATCCATTTATAGAGCAGGATCTCCGAAATGAGATGACCAGCAATCACAAAAATCAACAAGAAAAAACATTTCTTACACCCAGTCATTACTGAACGTGGCAAACGAGCCGACCCCGGCCATTGTCTACCACACAAAGCGCTCGCTTCGATGAAACAAACAAACTCAGCCTCGCATTATTACGGCATTAGTGTGTTATATAGATATGTATTTTTTTTAAGAAAGCAAATAGCAGGGAGGGAAAACAAGCATGTGCCTGTCCTGAAGCGCAGCTCCTGAGGTGTTAACTAATCTCCAGTGGCCAGTCTGCACGCAGCCTCCTCTAATTGCTCCCTGCATTTCAGTCTGGTGTGAGAGCAGCCATTGTAGCGAGCGCCCGGCTTTGGCCCCCAGAGTTCTTACACCTTCATTATCACTCTTTATTGCAGAACCTTCCACGGGCACTCGGCACCAAGCAGCCTGCACGCGCGATAAAAATAGAGTCTCTCTCTTTTTCTTTTTTTTCCCCCCACTTCTTCTCCTTCTCCTTCTTCTTCTTCTTCCTCTTCTTCTTCTTCTTCTTCTTCTTCCTCCTCTTCCTCCTCCTCCTCCTCTTCCACCCCTCCTCCTCTTCTCTCTCCTTTTGGTGGTTTCAGTTTTAATTACCAACACAGAGCCCAGGCCTGAGTCCTCAGCAGGCTGGGCTTTTTTGTTCACTAATTAAAGCGAGGAGGGAGTTTATTGAAGGGACCCCAACTCGGTGCTCTCATCTATTATTAAGAGGGCAGGACAAATCATTTTCAAATTTAAACGCTGAAACCTGTCCAGGGACGTGCGCAACACCGAAGGACTGGTGGGGAGGGGGGGGTCAGGGTGTGTATGTGTGTTGGGGAGGGGTGCAGTTGAGTAAACTGCTGTGTTAAGGCAAGAAAGGAAGAAAGAAATGAAAGAAAAAGAGAAAGAAAGAAAGAAAAATAAAAAATACTAATGTAAAGGACACACAAAAATGTTTTTGGTTTTGATTTGTTGGGCTGGAGTGGGGTGGGGGGGTGTAATTGCGCATGTGGCGTTAGACACACACCTCCTGTCAGGTATCGGCCCTGGCGCCGGCTTCAGCTCCCGGCCTACCATCTGTCGGCTACGTCACCACCTCACCGGCGCTTACTGGGTCAAATAACGCACGCAGCACCTCTGCTGAAATCACCAGCACCGCCCCCCAGCCTGCGTCCCACGCTGATTTAATTGGTGGACCCCCCGCGAGTATTTTGGCCAAACAGAGGACGTAAATAAGCAAACAGCAGGCAGGTAATGTTGGGATATGGGACAGGCGAGAGAACTGACATGGGGATGGGCTTCAGCACGACCCCCTTATCTTCTTCACTGTTTTTTTCTTATTTTGTAAATTAGATTTTTTTTTTTTTGTAAAATGGTACTTTAGCCAGAAACTTTCCACTTAGATGTAGTTCGAGACAAGTTTGGTGGCTTGAGGCTGAAGGTGTGTTCACTCCTGGCTTTGGTTCGATTAAAATGAAGCCTGGTGAGATTGCTCTGTTAGTTCGGTTCGTTAGAAAAAGTGAGAATACTGCCATTCCAGTGCTGTGAGACCCAAGTAAGAGAAGAAACACCCCCTGAAGAGATGGCATCTGAACAGATCAAACACAGAACAAGCCGCCATCTATACTCTACGGATCTTCTTTGGTACATGCAACTGGCGCAGTGTGGTGTGTGGGTGCATTGATCATCTGTTCATGAACTCTGAATCAGTAATTGTCAAATTATAGGTATAAGTAATCAGAAAATACATCACTTACAACACTTATTAGTTTTAATATATGTTAAATGGAATTTTTTTTTTAAAAAAAAGGTTGCATAATTAAACTGCAAAGTCCTTCAAAGTGGTCTGATGTGAAATGCTCCACTATAAAGAAATCTACAGATTCTGAACTGTTTATAGCAGAGGCCTAACACTGCCTTCAAGTGATGCCAGAGATGTCGTATCTACAAGATGAGTGCATGTGAATACCACCACAATGTTGAATTTACTAGTGGGAACTCAATCGATTAACGCCACAGTTTCAGAGTCAAGGTGTGTTGCCGAAAAGCATCGTTAGCACTGAGAGTTATAAACTTTCCAGATTTAAAACTCTTTTTATCATTTTCAACATTACAAACGTATAAGTCATGTGCAGGTTCACTGGTTATTTTATAAATGCTTAAACAAAGCTATATTTATGTTGTAGACATGTCAACCTCTGGCTCCAATGCCCACCACTGTAAAGAGATCACGTCAGTAAGTTTGTCTACAGTGAACCCAAGTTTGCTTACATCTCATTCACTGAATTATGCAGACAATTTAATAGCTCAGCCAACTTCCCCATTAATGTGCCTCACTTTCAACATGCGTAGGACACCTGAGGCTAGGAGTTTTAACAGGGATGTCACCAGACCTTTTGGTGTTAGTAAAATATGGAACACGCTGATGGCTAACTGTTCTAGAATATCACAAGACATAGATAAAACAAGGCATATCCAATAAATACAACTGCCGCTTGCCTTTTCAGCCAAAGTGTGGTCCAGAAAGTTAGCTGGGTATTACCACAGTTATTGTCACCTAATGCACATCACAGAATGTGCCTATATTTGTTACATCTACACAAACCAGAACTAAAATGAAGCAAAACTTTTCAATAAATCTTTGATCCTGAATTAAGAAAAAAACAAATCTTAAACACACTATTTCTTTGTGACAGTGTTATATATGATACAGACAAAATGCAAACAAAATCTAGGCTTTATTTCAATTAAATTTATGTCATTTTCCAACATAATTTAAAATCAGGAGATGCCCTTTACATTATGTCACAATGTCAATAGAAATCTCTAATATTACTTGGAATGCATATTTTCTAACTTACATCAATACTTACAAAAGTATTAATAGTTTTTGTAAGTGAGACAAGTGAGACAAAGATATATATATATCTCAAGAGAAGAAAAGAAGACCATAGCGGTTGGTCTGTCCATTTACACACATTAAGAAATTTACACGCAGTGTAAAGGGCAAGTAACATATTCACATTATGTCAAAAATTGAAAAAGAAAATATTCTTTATTTTATGCTCATTACTTTTTAATCAGAATATCAAACTCTAGATCAACACTCACTATAAGATGGGGTGATGGAGAAAGTGTCAGGTAAATCAAAATAAATGAAAAAATAAAGATAGCTGGAGCTTTCAACTCTGTTTGTGGTATTTTTACATCCATGCCGCAATCATAATGCACTGAAGAAAGTCTCCAGCAAACATGTCTTAAGACCATCCATCACCTAAGCGCTCCAGCATTCCAAACGCTTTGTCTTCTGAAGCTGAAACCGGGCAAGCCATAAGGGACTTGTGAGGCGTTAGCACGTTCGGACCGCGCCGCCAGCTCACTAGCTTCGACTTGATGAGGAGCGAGCAAGCAGAGAAAAAGAGAGAATAATGAATTTAGCCGAGCTAAAACCGGGCTAACTTCTACTGGCCTAACAAGCAGCTCGCATCCTAGGCGCAATTAGTCACTGTCAAATAGGGGCAAATGTAGCACTCTCTACATGCTTGTTAGGTAAAAACCTACACAGGGGTCATCGACACGGAGGAAAATAGAGTGGAGGCGGTGAATTTGCTGGGTGAACAATACAAATTTTCCCTTTTATGGTCTAAAGTGTGCGGCTTTGCAGTGCGCAAAGATGAAAAGATGAAATGAAGCTCAGGAGCCTCTTAGATAACTTCCACTGTAATCAGGAAAGATAAATCCTTCAGAAGAAAAAGCAGGGACATAGCTTTAATTAAAATGACTTACATTTAACCAAAAAAGGGCACGTTGTGACACATGTTGGACCACAGTCGAGTTACTATTTAAATGGGGTAGAAAAATCTATTTTAGTACGGAGAACAGTCTAAATGACCAATTATGTTGGCAAAAGGATGTTACACTCTCTAAACTATTCACTGGACTTACTCCACTATGTTAGGTCTTTAACAATAAGTAGAAGCAGTGATTTTCTTCAATACAGAAGGCCTCTTTATTTTGGCTTTCAGTCTAAAGTGTGAGTGGTGCATCACTGTTGGAATGCAGGTCTGCTTACTTACAAATATCAATTCTTTAATGACCTAAAAAGAACTACCAAGCTTTCAAGTTTTGGTATTTAATCTCCAACAAAACTGTGGTTCCCACATGGCTCTCCTGAGATGATTTTTAAGCCTACATTTAAAATAGACCACATTTCAGACCATTGTGGCGCACTTGCTGTGAAGTTTTGAGTTTCGGAATGAAACGTCTAATAGAGAACGCTACAGTCATACATATCTATCATTAGCAACGCTCATACTTATTTTTTGCTTTATTTGTTTGTGTATTTATGAAACACAATATAAAGCTGGCACTTGTCATACTGTGTGTAAATTTCATAATGAAAGGGTCAATAGAAAAAAAATCACCTTTAAACTTTTAAAAGTTCCATTAACGTATGCTAAAGTTTAAAGGTGGGAATCACGACATAAAATTATTGCGAAATGACGTCCCGAAGGAAAACTTTTCCAGCATCTGTTACTTTTTTATCTGCAAATTATAACTGTATGATAAAATATCAGTATTTGGCATCTCAGTATCGATACAATATCATCACTCAAAACATTACCATAATATGCTGTATCAATTTTTTCCCCTTACCAAAGTTAGGCCCAACTTCCTATGAAATATGAGGTTTTCTTCGGAAAGCGGAAATTTACAGATTAATAATATAAATTGTTGTCAAAGCCAAAACTCTGCATTATGTAACTCCAACACTCCAAATATTTCATTCATTTAGCTTTTACAGAGTCTGTGTCACTATTCATACAACAATATTTCCAAATACAAAGGCAAAATGCCAATCAGAGACCACCTTTTATTCGGTGAACTTCCAATAAAAACGGCAAAAAAAAAAAATTCAAACGTTGTTCAGGACAAGTTGAGAAGATAAAATATCTAAACAAATCCACTGGTGTAATGGAGGAGAAGTCAAAGGGAAAAAGTAAAAATGAAAACAAAATATATGACTTTCCAAAAATGGGAATCCTAACAACCGTGCAAGATCTGGTAGATCGGCAAAACTGTCACCATCAGATAAACTGTCTGAGAAGAGAAACTCAAGCTCCATTCTTGCTTCAGATCTGAAAACTTCTTTTCACTGAGCAGCTTAAACAGCTTCCAACACTATGGATCTAAAAGAATGTGTAGCTGTCAGGAGGCCAGTACTGAGAAAAGACAAAAAGGAAGAAAATGTCACTGCAAATGCGGTGGTGTCCTCAGAACAACGGATGGACTGACTAGCCCAGAGTTCAGAACCTTACTGAACTCTAAGATTGAACTGTAGAAAAACATCCCTAGTCTCCTGAGTGGAAGCTCTAATAAAGACTTAGTGTGGCCTTGTATGAATATTTAGTTGCTAAGGCTTCTGTGTTGTTTCCATTAATTCTATGTTTTTTAGCTTTTAAAACAAATGCTAAAAATTAATAACTTGCAGTTAATGGGTGTTTTGACTGGAAATTAAGTAAATGGTGTACTTTGTGCAGCACTGTACGCATGTGGACTAAGACTTAAAATAACAGTGCTGCTGGGTCAGAGAGCATTTTCTCTCTTGTTTTCTATTTTCTACACTTTGTACTCACATCCATGAAAATAGCCCTTCAGTACTTTTTGGGTTTAATTTTGTTCTTTTTTCCCCTAAAAACACTAGCTGCCTTTCACACTGTGTACAAAATCATAGTCTATGTATGTGATGTTTTGTCACCCCCCCCCCCAACCTCCACATATTAAAATCTGTGCTTCTTAAATACATAGTGTAAATAAATGAAGCCATCATTTGAGATATTTTCAGGAATTTTATTACATTTCTATACAAAAGTCCAGTGTCCAAATACTTTAGTCACTTTTATGGACATCATCTACTGCCTAGTACACCACTGCAAAGAGTGTTTTTCATTCTTCCTATCGTAATCCACCTCTATCAGAACCGCTTTGTAAACCCTCACAAATCGCTATTGCTTAACAGAGAAATTTGCATACATAAAATGTAGTAAAGCTTGAAAGTTAAACCCCCACTTTTGATTTATATTAACCTATTATTTTATTCTCCCCCTGAAAGTAACCATTTCAGAGATGCAAGGTTTTCTTATGACAGATGATGATATGGGCTGTTTGAATAGATAAAAAGCTGATCTCAACATATGCAGCGGGTTGATTTTCTGGAAGACGTCCTGTCACAACAGCAATCAAAGCAGCTATTATTCTCCAACATCAGAGTCAGAAGCAAGCCTTAGGAGAACCCAGTAGTCCGCAGCCTGCCTAACTGATCAATACCACTAGAATTAGATACAGAGACACGCAGAGGATTTTCGCGGCACAATTTTAACCTTAAGACAAATCCGGGGGAAAAAAATTCAATTTGAAACTCTTATAAATCCATGCTTGCACTGCAGGTTATCTCAAGCTGAAAATGCCATCATTCGCCCAGTTGATAAGAACTCAATCCAACATTAAACGAACAAAATCCACAAATAAAATTAGCCTCAACCATTGCACTCACAAAATTAACACGCTCTAATTATTAAGCTTCATTAAAAGGCATCAAACAGAGTCTTCGCCTTTTCCAGCACTACCTTCCAGCCTCTCCTTTTCCCACCCGAATGTGTACTGAACAAACACACTGCGGAGACGGCGATGGGAAATACAATTTCTCCATTTTTTCCCTGTGTTCAGATTATTTAATTTCAGGACATGCATTTAAAAAGGTACATTTCTCTCTTGGATGGATTTTTCTTTTCCCCCCCAAATATATAGAGGGAGGGATATATAGGTCAGAGACCCTAACGCCTTATCAGTAATTCACCATTGCCTGGTTATTAAGGACAGCTTAGGTGGAGAAGGCTGGACTACCATGAGGGGTTAAGGTGAATTGATTGCCTGTGGACATGTTAAACATGACCCTGCAGGGCTTGCACTCTACACGCCCCCCCACCCCCCACACCCAACTCTCTCTCTCTCTCTCCCTCTCTCTCTCTCACACACACACACAACGCCTCCACCTGTGCAGCTCGCTGCAAGTAATCAGCTGGAGAAGGGCTTTAATAAAATTCGGAAGGTAGCCGAGAGCGACTGAACCCCCCACCCAACTCCCCCTCCTTTACCCACCTACCACCCCGGGGGCTGTTTTCCACCGCCTTGGAAATAATCAAAGACCCACGGCGGAGAGCCGCGCGCGTTATCGTAGACAGCGTGCACGCGCCGGACCTTTTCTTAAAACTGAGAACAGCGAGAGCGCGCGCACGAGTAAGGTTTTTTGGGGGGGGGGGCAAGGTGGGCGGAGCCTGCTGCTGCTTCGGAGGCGCCAGCTTGCGGCGCGAGGCCAATGAGAAGATAATTACGGGGGGCAACTCGGGCTCAATCTGTCCGCGTGTGTGCCCCCCCCTTCACTTTTACCCCTACCCACCCTCCTCCTGAAGGGGGTGTTTCCCCTTGATTAGGCGGCCCCGGGCCTCAGCCCCCTCTGCGGAGAGCAGATTGAAGTTCATCACGGGGGTCTCAGCTGCCCGCGTGTAGCGATGAATTGCCTGCTGTAAGAAGGTGTTGACAGGAGCAGCTGGACATCAGAGAGTGATGAAAAGGGAGGGAAATTCATTGAGACCCAGAGACAGAACGGTCCGCTGGGGAAGAGGGACCGGGGTGTGGTGGTGGTGGTGGGGGCGGGTGTTGTGTGGGGGAGGGGGGAGGGGGGTTGATCTGGCATCTGCTGGAGGACGACCGAACTACAGCCTGGCCTGGAGAAGTGTTAACTTAGATAGAAGAGAGCCTGAAATAATTCCAGAATAATTAACTAATTAACTCATAAATGGATAATTATTAATAATTCTAGTAATAGGAAGAAGTAAGAGGAAGAAGAACAAATAATAATAATCGTCATTGTTAATATCAAACAATAATACCATTATTATTATTATTATTATTATTATCATTATTACTACTACTACTACCACTACCACAAATAAAAAAAATAATAATAGGAAGAAGTTGTAGTAGTAGTAGTATAAATGTTGAATAAGGTAAATACTATCATTCAAAAAAATACCATTAAACTATATTTCATTATTATTATTATTAGTATTAGCAGAAGTAGTAGTATTGTTATCATTTTTATTATTATTATTATTATTGTCATGCACCTTGTTATTGTGTTATTGTTATTTGTTGTTGCCAATAAATGTATATTACTGTAATGAACAATGACTAATAAAATAAATATCACATACAACAATAACAACAAGACCAACAACAACAACAATTAATTTACTATTATTATTTTTTTTTTATTATTATTGTTATTATTATTATTATTATTATTATTATTATTATTATTAGTAGTAGTAGTAGTAGTAGTAGTAGTAGTAGTAGTAGTAGTATTGTTATATTTCCAGATAAGTTATTGGTTAACTGATGTGTAGGTGAGTTCCTTTACTTCCTTACTGTGGCTGTTAATTTTATTATTGTTAGTATAAAGTTTTTTTTTCTTCCCATGATGAATTTATCATTGGCATCCTTTTACACGATCACCTTCATGTCACTTGTACCAAACCCTCATCTGCATAAGAGCGGCATAATGTCTGTGCTGAAAACGATGACTTATGTCTGGGGCTGCACTCGCTCACATGTGAGTAAACAGTAAAACAGTAAACACCCTGGCCAGTGGTAATCCCCAGTGTAAATGAGCTGTGGTGCGAGTTTGCTGGCAGGGTGAACCCCGGCCTCTGCCAGTGCCCTGGGGTTACACTCCGCTCTATTGGTGTGATTTCACTATCCCCTGCATTAATGAAGTGCCTAGCAGTGCAAATGAGCTTTTAATGGGTGTTACTTTGCAAGAGTGGGTCCTACCTCACACAAAGGACTTATTATTCACCAACACCACTCGCTTCTCTTTTTTTGTACGCTCAAATAAGTTATTGTGGCTCATAATCACACTGGCACTTCAGTAAAGTGCCAAACAAGGTCGGTTTCATACTCAACTCTTTGTTGTAGTCGTGCGATACAGTATATTTTCCGCCACTCAAAAGATTCGGAGCGGTTTCCGTGGCGGGACGTTTACTTATTGCTGTTCTTTTGTGGCCGTTGACTAATCTCCAAATGATGGCCCGCGCGCCTTTCTGTGCTTAATTTACACCAGCGCAGGCTGACCGTGCTGAAGAGGGTCTGGTGTGAAAGCGGCTGTGATTGCTGTTGTTCAGGTTGTCTGCGGTGCCACTGAGGCCCAGAACCTTCCCCTGCGGAGACAGAGAGATGACAAAAGCCAGCTCACGCCATGCTCCTGTTTGAAGGAGTGGCTCCCTGGCTATGACAGGGAAATCTCGCGGCATCAGTGACACCCAGCACCGCTTAATTAGCCAACATCAGCCCCAAGCCTGGAGGAAAGAGAGGAGGCAACTAATGATTAATGATAAAATTCTCATCTGAGCACAGCCGCAGACACTGCTTCATGTCAAAGCATGCACCTTAGAGCCAGCTAATGGTAAAGGAGGGGATCTTTTTTCCCTCCATCCTTAACGCTGCCACCTATTTCAGCGCATTAAGCTTCTAATGGTGGAGTTGCACACCAGTCTGCTATATGACACCTTCTAAAGCTCTAAGTGCATTGCTAAATCAATTGGGGCTATTGATCTGGGACTAATTAGGGGAGGATAAATGGTCGAAGTACACAAATATTGGTCTGCTGATGAGCCAATAGACTGTACAAAGCATAAATTCAGCACTAGATGGAGACGCGTGTGACAGGCGGGTTAGCGGCAGCACTAAATGAAATTAAATGCTGTTTGAGGATAGAAGACAGCTAAATGTTTTCACTGGGAATTTGCTCTAGTTTCCTTCCCTTGATGTTCTGCTTTCATAATGATAGGACTACAGCTGAAGCGGTCTTTAAAAAGCTCCAATATATTAGCATCTCCCAGTATTCTGATAACGAGACCTTTCTCTAGCAACATGTACAGTATTGAGTGATGCAGAGTCATTCACATTCTTTTTTTTAAGCTATCCTCACTGTTGCACTATAGCTTGCTGCGTACGTCAACACTCTTTCTTCATTTCCCCTGGCAAAGTCCTCGGAGACTACTATTTTTGTCATTAGAAAGCAAGCTCGTCACACGTCATCAAGCTCTAATTAGTTTCAGCTGACAGGGGATGTCCTGGGAGGTCAAAGATCAGGGGGAAGGGTCGCGGCCGAGCTCAAGGATCAACATCCTCCTTACAGAGGGACATTCGGCCTTAAATCAACCCGACAACTGAGCGCAAACATCCCATGGCTCCGGCGCTCTTGCCCCCCTGACGGAGACACCTACAGCTTCTGGCAGAGCCTTTCGCTTTCAGGCCGACTTGTTTGTCCCTTCTTCACTCCCACAACAAGCCCACGTCAGAACTATTCCACTCGGGCTGAAGAGGACTCGGCAGCACCCTCTGCAGGCCAGAACGTGGCCCTGCCACGGCTGAGTCATTAACCCAGAAAGCACTCCATTTGCTGCGATTGTCATAACAGATGTTTCAGAACTATTTCCCTGAAAGCTTAAAATGGGGAATAAGTCTTAAATTAATAACCACTCCCTCCCCTCTAAGTCCCAGTTCTCAGCCAATGCTAAGTGCCCTTGTTGACTCAATTGGATTAGCACTAATATGTAAACACAGGAGCTAAAAAGAGTAATCCTCTAATAAATGGGGGGAAAAAAATAGCAGCTAAACAAGTCAAAATGTCAAGTTTCCCGCTTGCTAACAATACACGTGCTTACGAACGGAAGAGTGATTGAAATGAATTCTGACCGTCGACTGGGAGACATCTGAGATGGCTGTTTTGACCATCCGGTGGCGGAGTAATTACCCGTTTGTAACTTGGTTGGATAATAGGAGTCAACCCTTTAGGGGATAAGACAGAGACTTGTTAATTATTAAAAGCTTACATCAGCTGAGCGCTAGAGAGTTGCAATTATTAATGTTGTTGTTCTTGTTTGTGCTTAAACACTACCGTGGCTGTTAATATCCTCATTAACCAAAATGAATGATTTTTATTACTCTTGATTTGGTCTGGGGTTTGCTAATGCATCTGGGCTGTGTTGTCAGTGCTTATTCAGGGATAAACAGTGCCACCGACTACGCCACTCTATTGAACGTTAAGGGCTTATTTGTTTCCTCACATTTGTCTGTCACGTTAACGTTCCAGATATCCTCCCCGCGCAGCCCTGACAAAAACATACAGCTCGTCTCCAAAAATACAGGCTAATTCACGCCTGTAAAGGACAGTGCGGATGATGCCCGCAGATTTAGCCTATCGCAGTCATTAAAAACTCGCCTGAGTAATATTACAAATATACCACAAAACAAAATAGCTGGGATTAGGCGGAAAATTCGGAGATGGAGGCATGTCATTTTAATTCCGCATCACGAATGGTCTGAGTGCTTCTGAGGTTTTACCCCACCCTGGAAACTCCGAGGTGTCCTCAAAATGTCTGGTTGCATTAGAGCAAGTCACAGTATTAACATTCAAAATACCTTTGCTCAAGAAATCACTTGCAGTGCAAAAAAAAAAAAGAAAAAAATTGAATTAATGAGCTTCACCTTGGATTAAACAGAATAGCTGTCTATTAATTACATGCAAAATCTGGAGCACGTTTGAACTGCACGATCATAGGGTCTAGTGCCAGTTTCTAATGTGGATAGCGGGAAGGTTCATTTTTAACTCCCGTTTATCTGTTCTGTGAGTGTGCGCATGTTTTGCAGGGGAAGCAGTGTTGTAGTGGAACTGTAAATTCTCTTTTCCCCTCAGAGCTGACTCCCTACACCACAGTATTTACTATTTCAATAACAAGCTAAAACTTTGTCCGATCAGCACACTGTGCAGGTAATAACTTAAACGAGAAAGCTTCCTTAAGTCTCGCCTGTAGTGATTACAAGACTCCCCACTGTCTCCATCACTTTCGGTAAGGATTCTTTGATTGGTCCTTTGTTAAGATTTCCAAAGGCAGCAAGACGACACGGCTCCCAATGTTCTCAGTCAGAAACATGTTAGGCAAGTGTTTACAGAGTTTGGAGTGATGCCACAGGGGAACTGTTTTTTAGTTCACTTAAGTAGCTTTCAATGGACGCTTTTTTTTTGAGAATATTTCTTTAAATGAGATGTTAGGAACCTTTAAAAAATTGAAGAAAAACAATTAAATGGGTAAATTGGTGAGAGTCTTTACACTTTGAGGCTTAACAATCATGTGACCAAATTCAGCAATATCTTAGATGTTTTCTTCTGTCTTAAGAACGAAAGAATGAAAAACGATGTGAGATTCATGGAATGTTTCTAAACCACAGAATTGTTTGTACCTTCAAGCGTGGTACTACCATGCTACCATGGTACCACTGCCATGGTAAGATTTGCTCCCTCCTAGATATTCCGTGATTAACTATGAGAGGCATTATAAAAAATTTAAAGTGATTAGGAACCACTGCATTGTGCCGACTGTAAAGTTTGGTTCTTTTTTAGGGATTTGCTGAGACCCTTTAGCTCCAGTAAAGGGAAATCTTAATGCTTCAGTTTGAGGAAGCCCCTTTTCTGTTCGAGCATGCCTGCAACCCATTGCACAAAGCAAGCTTCTTAAAGGCTGATTGGGTGAGTTTGGACTGGAGTCCAGACCTCAACAACATCAACAACCTTTAGAAAGAACTAGAACAAGTCCTCTTGTCCAACATCAGCCTTTAACCTCACAAAGGTATGTCTTCTAAACATTGCTCTTTTGACCCGCAACATAAAAAGTGTGGTTTCATGCTCATTTACAATAGTGGGTACACTGAAAGGTTCTCTAGTAATCCAAACGTGGCTCTTCTCTGGTATTGCTCCAAAGACACCATTTATTAACGCTTCACACCAAACAAACCAACAGAAACAGTCTAAAATTACTTGGAATAAAATAAACGGAACTGTAAATGAAAGTTAAGAGTGACTTTTCCCACTTTACCTATAATAAGGTGCCATTTGAAAGATATGAGGCTTTATTACAACAGTGACTATAGTCTAAACCAGTGGCCTTTTTACTTTTTTTTTAGTAGCTACTAAAACATCTTTGATGGTAATGAGGGTACAGAGAGGTCAGAGAGGTCTGCCGTAACTACTGTACTTGTCCAAGGCCTCTGTGTCTGCTGTGCTTTCTCGCAGTAAAAGGCTGCCCTTTGTGCCCAAACAGGTTGTGCGAAATCCATTCCAACATGTGCATCCACACACAAAAGTGTGCGTGCCTCGCCAGACACTTTTACAAACGTAATCCTATAGTTAAAGCAAATAAGGCCGTTTACCGGCATGAGTCGTTTCTAGCGTAATAGGAAGCATATGCAATTTTAAAGGGTGTTTCTCCTGCTAATGGGCCCCGGGGGGCCGGGGGGTTAATTGATGCAGCTGTTGATGGCTTTTCCACATGACGCTGGGATCATGTCCCTGGTGACTCTTATTCCAAGGCACTTTTTAATGAAGTGCTAAACAGAAGGCTTTTTACAGCAGGATTGTATCCAAGAGAATGCTTCAAACTCCACCCCCCCCACACACAACAACAACAACAACAAAAAAAAAAGCCGAGCTTTTAGGGAAAGTGCAGGAGATGACCATTGATTTATCTGTTAAATAAGCAGTGTTTTCACCACACCTCCTCCCTGTTGATTTGCAGGTCCTGATAGGACCGGAAGGCAAAGCAAGTCAATCGTGAGCCTGTCCTGAACGCACATCTCTCTTTTTATGACGTAACGTGAACATATGCCGCCCTTGTAGGTATTTTGCTCTTAAACCCAATTTATGGCGCATAATCACAACGCGAATTGAAAATATTAGTTCTGCGTGGACGCTAACCTGTTTGAAAGTGACAGCTGCTACCGCGTATCATGACACGATTTACTGTGCGAGCTGCCCGTGTCAGCAATACTGCATAATGCATACGCACACGACGCATATAAACGTCACTTGAACAAACAACTTCCATGTCGATTTAAAGACTGTCTCTTGCAGCCCTCGCCACGAGCTTCTGCTTTTTGACAACTGCCTTTTGTTTAATATCCGAGGTGACAAGTTCAGACTTTTATAATGTCACCCCTGGCTGGTTTTAATTATGCAGTTATTATCATAGCATAGATAATGCCTCTGAAGGCCAGCTCCTCTCCTCGGAAGCGGCGGAACAGATGGGCCTCCTCCCCGTTAAAAAGTGAGGCCTCTTTACTCAGCAAACATTTACGGATATCTGAGCATTGAAAATTAAATACAAATACGCGGCTAAATTTATTTGATTGCGGGGCCGTGGAAGACCAGGCATGGGACCGGGAGAGGAAAAAGCCGAGAGCGATGACAGTGTGATGAACTGGATAGCAGCCTCACCCTGAGGATTATACTCCCATAGTCACTAAATTCTGCTCATTAAAGTGACAAACCCAAACACAGAGGCAGTGGAGCGTGGGATTCAGCTGTGTACTGCATCTGGCCCGTACCAGCAACCCGAGCACCGGCACCCCCACCGGCACCCCCCACAACCCAGCCCTCGCGCCCACCCGCTCCCCCAGTGCGAGCCAGAGTGCGTGCGCGCACACGCACCTAGACGCACCGTAACCTCCATCAAATCTAAAACAATCAACTTGCCTTTCATTTCCAATTTACCAGCCTGCCACAAAGCCCTATTAGTGTTCATGATCATACACTGCTGGTGATTTACAAATGAGGATGGCACAGTCCCTTATTCTCCTACTGAGTGCTTTTCTCTCTCTCTCTCCCTCTCCCTCCCTCGCTCGCTCTCTCCCTCTCCAGTCGCCATCTCCATTCCATCCGTCAGCCTTCTCTCCATCCTGATTATCTGGAGACGCCAATTTCAAAGAGACATCTTAATAGTGATGTCAACGTATTAATTAGAAGTGTTAATGAGCTAAAAGCAACCCAAATTAAATTAATGCAGCCATAGACACAGAGAGCGAAATTAGCTTCAATTTCTGTAAATGATTCTGAAGTGTGCACAACATATCAGCCTGCCTGAACATTCCCATCCCCCAAAGCTAATCAAGAGCTACATTGCAATTAGCTGCTTAATTAAAGCAACACTCTGCTCGGAAAATCCGGCACAATTAAGTAATGGCTGTTATAGCATGAAGGCAGACTGTATTTGTCTTCGGGAAATACAGAGGGGGGGGTGGGGGGTTTGGGGTGGGGGAAAACACGCACACGCAAAACATATTCTGTCCCCGATGGCCAGCAGGGACCGGAGACGGCCAAGGCGGGCCGGGACGGTTCTGTACGGAGTGGGCTTTCTCCGCTCCAGCTGGAAGCGGCGTGGCCCAGCCCCGGCCTTCGTGCCAGCTTACACTCCCTAGCCCCGAGGTTTCATAGCCATCTGAATTGGCTTTGCCTGGGATCAGCTTGGCCTAATCGGCGCTTCCCCGTGTTATCGCCTCGCTGCTTTCCAGTTGGACATGGCCGAGCGTAGACAGTTGGAGTCGATCATCCCCCTACCAACCCTTTGCATTTCGGCGGCCCACACCGTGACCCCCCCTCTGGTCCGCCCTGGCCGAGGCGCAGCTCCGCTTATGGGCCATTCTCTCGCCTTACGACTTCATCGTAAGCCAACAGTGCTGAGGAGCTGGGTTCTTTTCCTGCCATGGAACGATGGCTAGCGCAGTGGAGGTTTTGCCAGTGCTGGGTCTTCAGTTATTTACCAGTCTGAAGAGTGTGGGAGTTTGTGTTAGAGATGATTAACGCCCCCTGCTCAGCAGGGCCACCGAAGGAAGCTGGTGTGAGCGTCATCCTTCAGCGAGTGTAGGCCACTGCGTGACATATGCCGACGGACGCTCTGAGGAGAACACACTCCCTCGTGCTTCCCGGTGCTCCGATCGACTGGGAACAAGCGTCACTCACAAACACCATCTGTCAGCTACAGCCTCACCTGCTAGGAGCATTTAACCCTTTGAAGTCTAGAGTCATTACTGTGATTTTGATATACTACTTAAAAAAGCAATTATGTAATTAGCACTAAGTATATAGTTAGTTGGACGTGAACAGGCTGTCGTGCAACAGCTGCATTCTGTGAAACTGGTACATTTATAAACAACAAGAAAGGTCAAGAAAGTATCCTTTTATACAATCTAAATGAAATAACATCCCGTTTGATATGCATCACGTATGGTTTCCATATCAAGATATCAAGAAAAGGTCTTATGGACTTTTTAATTGGAGATGTTCGATAAGTTATCTTTGAGGCACGGTTTTTGCTTGACCACCCATGATAACATATCCAGACATCTACAATTAACACCTAAATACTGCATCTATCTCCATATTGCAGGAGCTACAGCCATATAAACTGCTGGAGCCATTTAATTATTTGGTCACTGATCCTGAGGGTCAGCAATATTCTGACTTTTGGAGCATTAGTGCAGCACCAAACATAGTTGTGGTTGAAAAAGCAGGTAATAGTCACATATCTATGTTCATGGAGCTTGATCGGTATTGCCTGCAGGTCTCTCAACTAGTTAAAGCATAAAATAAAGAAACAGTTGGATTACATAAGTTATCAGACAGCATCAATTATCAAAAAATTATCAAACCATTCACAACTCCTAAAAAGAGTCAAGGGCAAAACTAAACAACTGTATTCTATAGCTACCCACACAAGGACTTTATTCCTGAGAATCTTGGCATTTCCTGTCAGTTCTTATGTTTTGAAATTGCTGAAAAGTATTTTTGTATTTTTGTTTGAATGCATGCAGATCATTTTAGCATCACATTCATTATCATCCAAATGCGAATCATGTCCACAGTTTAATGAATGTGTTTTACCTCTTCAGAGGATGTTAAAATCAGACATTTTCTTTAATTGGTGCCTGTTACAAAAACAACAACAACAACAACAACAAAACTATGAATATTTCAGAGTTCATAGCAAGGATTTCCTATTATAACAGTAGTGGTTAAATCCCCCCACATTACCTCCCACTGCTCACTTTCCCAAGACATAGAGGACAAGATATATTATTAGATTAACTGAATCAAATTGCGAACTGCATGAATACTGACATTTTAAAAAAGTACTGCTTTAGTATTTATCTTTGTTTAATTTACATTTCACAGGTTCAAGTTCACACTTCTGATTATGCTGTTTGTTTATATGTCAGTAGTTATATATTAATAATATACAGAAATGTTAATGTTCGTATTTTCTATTTGCAAAACAAGGCCACACTAAACAATAACTGTTCATTAAATACGAATCATAATAAAATATCTCCTCTTCTACAACCACATAAGTGATACTGATTAAGAAGTAAAGAACCTGCACTTTCCACACAATTTCTCCACTTTAAGTTACAAAGAAGAAGTAAATAAACAAAATAACATGATGTACACAATCATATGTAATATGACAAATGTAATGTTTTGTTGATTTTGAAAACACATCCTCTACAGGGAACACACATCAGCACAGTTTATTTGCTGACTTCAGAATCCTGACCAAAAACATAAATTATGGGGCTTATTCAAAAGCTATGGCACATTTTAAGGTTTGGTATATAATTAATAGGGTTAATAAATAGAAGCTGCTTAGAAATAAATGTCATGTCAACAAACATGGCATATGACTAGGGGTGTTCAAACCTCTGCATACAACTGTATAACATGGGGAAGCTTGTTAAAGGTTTCTAAATGTTTGGAAAATGTGGAGTTTTCTTTAAACCCAAACCTAAAATTACCCATTGAAAAAGTTCTTTAGGGAAGCAAAAGTGGTCCTTCTATGGCATCAACTTTTCACCAATTTTATTTTTAGGAACGTAGGAGGCTCAAGAAGAGCAACAGCCTAAGCCTTCATAGGTTTCTTCAATATGAAAATCGCTCAAACCACTCAAATAAGGATTTCAGATTTCCTCCATCAGCCACCTAAACATCAAGCAGAAGCAAAAGGAGAAAAGGAGACAATGGAGGCGCGGTAGCGGGAGTAGAAGCAGGAGCAGGAGCTCTGCTCTGGGACAGCCTCTCCTATTCTCCACTGAGAGGAGAGGAGACACCTGAAGTGTTTAATGCTAAATTAGGTTTTCAAAGACAATAATTAGACTTCCCTCCCTTAAGGTAAATTACCTGCTACCCAATTGATCTGCATTCTAATTATAGATTTTTGCCTCTGAGCCATTGCCAGAGCTTCCTTTTTCTCTGCTGCTAGATGTAAAACAAGTTAAAATACATGTAGATATATGTGAACTGCTGTAATCAGTTTCACATGCATTCTGTGCCGTAACTGGAGGAATTAATCAACTCCATTATGCAGGTTTGAAAGCAAGGAATTAAAATAAATATTAGTGGCTGTGTACTCCAATGCCAATGTTGCCTTTAGATGTGAAGACTATATGTTAAAAAACTTAACAGGACCCAAAACCCATCAGTTTAAAATACAGAATACAAATGTCATTTAAAATTATAGTATACATATATATATTATTAGTATATATAGATTTACAGCAGTCCAGAAAACAAAGCAGTCTAAAATAAAGGGTCAAATGCAAAACCCCAATTAAAGCAATACAATTTGGTAAAATCAGATTCACACATTTTCTCTTTACGCCAACTGAAATGAACCAAGACATCATTAGTTTTGCACTGGTGTGCAACTTATTGACCAAGCAATGGACGTTCATGACCACCGACGAGCACTGTATGCCAAGTCACTACATGACTAAATCATCACACATTCACTTTATAGAACATTGAGCTGTTAAGTACTCATAACACACTTGCTACTTTTGCTTATGACACAGTGTCAGAAAGTATTTTTTGAAGGTACAAACAATGTAAATGTATCTGTAAAGGTACAACCATGTCCAACTGCGTCCACTCAATAAGTGTAAAACAAAACAATAAAACAAAAGGCTGAAGTCAAGACTGGGTATGTGGAGTCAATGCAAAAAAAACCCCATAAAAAATAAATTTTTAATGGCTTACACTACAGCTCCCTAACTAAAGATAAACACTTGAGGGTACAGTGACAGTTTAGTTTATATTTTTCTAAATTGTATACTGTATAGGTCAGACTGAGATAGACTGATATAGACTGATTTTATAGAGGTTTTATAGACTTTTGTAATTGGGATTATTTGAATTTGCAGAAGCACAAAATGTAACCAACTTCTAGGACTGGACTTTGGATTGAGGAAACATAGCCCTGCAGAAGACAAAGCAAAGAGTGGACACTACATTTTTTCCTGAAATATTGCTTTCTACAATTATTTGAACAAAGCAGATTTTCCCTACATTGCGTGGAAAATTTATGATAGCAGGACCAACAAAATGCTTTGAAAATGTATTTCTAATAAAATCTCTTTACATTAATTTAAAGTAAAGAACGTTTTTGCTCTCTCCTGTAAATGTACCATTCTGAAAATACGTGTTTTTCTTTAGACAGCCATGATATACACACAAAAAAATGGATATGTTTTGACTGTAAATTAAATAAATGTGGTCTCTAATTTACACAGTGCTGTTTAAATGGAGAGATGAGCATGCTTTATGGATAAAAACTGCAAAATACTGATATGAATATAGGCTGAGCACCCACAGGTGAGGAGAAAGTGTTGATTTTGTGCCAAGTTTTGCTTTGAGTGCACTAGACAACTAAATTAATCCCGATATTAACATGCCATCAGTCAGGTGCTATGAAGTGGTCATTCTAAAGACAAACAAACTCCACTATACAACTCTGTATGGTCACTAACCGTTGTTAATGACAAACACACGCTAACTGTTAAGCTAAATGTCTGAAGTGCTGGGATGGTTTGAATGTGATACAGACGAGGAGGGGGGTGGGGGCTGGATAATGACTGCTACAGTGCTAAATGTTGGTGTGTCCTCCATTAAGGCTGCGTTCACCTCCGCATGGCGGCACTGTGGCTGCGCCTGTGGCCGCTGACATCTCCCCACAGCCGAGAGAGAGATTGGTCGGTCATTGAAATGCAGCCCGCAGTGCCCGCTGCTAATTAATATGTAAATTTCACATTGTTTGTTAGCACCGATGTCAAATTTTTGATGTGAGCGGCGGCTTCTGAGTTAACAGAGATTTGCCGTAGATTGGGTCCAGGCTCCTGGCAAACCCCCAGCCTGTCCATAATCTAATATTTCTTAAGTAGATAGACTAATATGTCTCTACAGCTTATAACTTGGGAGACAGGCTAATGATATTTTATTAAGCCCGAGTAATTGAAGAGCCCATTTAAATATGTAATTAAGCACTTAAGCATAATTATACAGTGGAGCTCGGATCCAAATGAATTAATTAAAAAAATGTCAATACGTTAATTTCTTTCGGATCCATTGTTTGTTTCCAGTTTCTGATGATTAGCGCTGTACTGAGCTACATTTGAGGCAGAGTAAACTGCGTACGTTGTCAAAAAGGATGCCAGAAACAACCATACGCATGTTTCAAAGTAAACAGAACCATTGTTCTCCATAACAACCATTGTTCTTCAATATTAGCCTTGGGCTATATTTAGCTATGTCCCCAAGGTGGACTCCAAAACTGCACATGAGCAAGTGTGGCATGGGAAAGTTTAGGGACAGAGAAAAAGCCAGATAGTGACAGAGAGAGAGAGAAAGAAAGAAAGAAAGAAAGAAAGAAAGAAAGAAAGAAAGAAAGAAAGAAAGAAAGAAAGAAAGAAAGAAAGAATCAAGGAAAGAAAGAAAGATACAGCGAAAGAAAAAGAAAGTAAGAAAGAAAGTAAGAAAGACACAGAGAAAGAAAGAAAGATACAGAGAAAAAAAGACAGAAAAAAGAAAGATACAGAGGAAGAAAGATGCAGAGAAAGAAAGATACAGAGAAAGAAAGAAAGATACAAAGTAAGAAAGATACAGAGAATGAAAGATACAGAGAAAGAAAGATACAGAGAAAGAAAGAAAGAAAGAAAAAAGAAAGATACAAAGAAAGAAAGAAAGAAAAAAGAAAGATACAGAGAAATAAATATAGAGAAAGAAAGAAAGAACGAGAGAGAGAATGGGAAAAGGAAAATGGACAAGGAAGAGTACATGATAGAAAAAGAGGGAAGTAGGCACGAAAGAGTGAGAGAAAAACATGGGAGAGAGAAACAGACAATGGCAACAGAAGTAGGAGGGATTGGGGTAAAAGGCAAAGAGAATAGAGAGAAAAGTGAATATAACAGACAGAGTGTGAGAAAGAGAGAGAAAGAGATTGAGAGAGAGAAATATGAAAGAGAAATATGAAAGAATTAGGTGAAGAGAGAGACAGAGTGAGAGAAAAAAGAAGGGGAGAAAAAAAATGGGACTATGATGCGTAAAAGAGAGAAAGAAGTAGAGACTTCACACGTTTAAGCAGCTTTATTTTACATGACACTTTAAAATATCTATTTATGAAAGAAATGGAGAGAGAGAGAGAGAGAGAGAGAGAGAGAGAGAGAGAGAGAAAAGAAGAGAGGCATCTGAACTTGATGCATACCCTGAGAGCTCCTTAATTTCTCGGAGCTGCCACTCCATGGCACGCTTTGAGAGCAGTTCACAGATAAACACAGAGACACAGGCCCATCTCTGGCCCCAGTGGAGCCATTTACCTTTCTCCAAGTAGATTCAAGATATTAATTAAGATAAATCTACCTCAATTCTCAGATTCTGCCATCTGCTTATTTATCAGAATTATGTTAATCATTTCTGCAGGGCAGCAGAATTATTACCTATTTTCTGTCTAATTTATATTAATATTCAGAGTTACATCATTCAGCAATATGGTTCATCTGGTAAGACCGCATTGCTCCACAGCACACACAAACCAATCGCAAACACCTACAGGCACTAATAGCGCAATACTGTATCTCACATTTACAAACACTACGGCAGCATTAACCTACAGCCTACGCATTAAATAGCCTAACGGTTGGTTTTAATGAAGGCGGCCACAACATGTCTCACAGCAAAACGGACATTACACAAATCAGCAACCCACAACTTCTCAACGCCACCAACACTTTTAAAAACAGGGTCCTAAAGGCTCGGCCTGGACAGATGTTACTAGGAAAAGCCTGTACTGGACCATTATACTGGATAAAGTAGTGGTGGATAATATGTCAACAAATGTGTGACAAAACAATAACAAGCTTGATATTTTGTTTTTTGAAGGTCTAACAAGCTGTAGCAAGTAGTACCACATTCAAATATTGATAGTCAATAGAATTATTATTATTTTTTCAATATTTCACATACTGCACTGCACTAAATATAGTTAAACAGGTCAGATTCTGCTCTCTGCCATGAAACACGCAGAAACGTTCCTTACTGATATCTTTGATATGCTCAGAAAAGCATATTGTGATGTAATTTAGCAGAGTATCAGACCAAATGTATTATCGTGAAAAACATCACAGCCATAACTCACAGGCCGACATCATTTATGCCAACACGCAACCTCGAGTGTCAATTCCTCTTTTAAATAAACAGAAAGAGGCAAAACAAAGACGCCCGAAACTTTAATACAAGCTAACGCTTTGGCTGAAAAGCATTAGGAGTTACAAACAGAGCTGTAAAACTTAAAACATCAGATTCTGAATTTTTTAAGAAGTTGACCATTACCCAGAATGTCATTTGGTTCCAGTCCATTTCACAGAGACACAGGTCTTGTTCACTGGATTGTATTCTGTTCAATTCTGTTAAATTCTGTTTAGCTCCTCCATTGCCACAGATACTAGCAAAAAAAAAATTTAATAATCCGATCCAATCAAATTTTGGCTGTTATTTGATTATTCATGCGATCATGTAAACAGCAGACTCCGGTTTCTTAGATCAGAGTGATATTTTGGAAATCCGACTATAAAATTAATTCTATTAAGAAAGCTTGTTTTTAGCTTAGTAATTTTCTGATTTTTCAGTGCTGGTATACTGCTATTGCTATTGTGCATGGGTGAAAACAGACTGCAGTACTGGTAAAGCAGTGTTTAGCACAGTAACCATGACATGCTAACAACACACTTTTGAAGCGACGCTGAAACCAACCAAAAATAAAATACCTTCTAGATGATACGGGCTCTCATGTGTATCCTTGTATCTTTTGCGTTTATTGATTGGTTGCAAAGCAGAAACACAACAACTGCCAGTTTACCCATCTTGGGATTACTCAAATGCTTGTTAACTTACAAAATCAGATTTTCTGCAGTTACTGGATTATTAAGTACTTGCAAACACACTTATTGTCTTATCAACATTATCTGGTTTCTGTATGTGCTAGAGTACAAAGAGGCAGCTGAGAAGCCTTTTTACAGCATGCAAATCTGATGATCATCGAAGAGGTTTTTCAGAAGGCAGGGACCTTCTCGCTTCGCCTGATTCACTCATTAGAGCTTTTAGCGGCCTTGGGCCTGACTTTGAGCGCTTGTTTGTTAGCCAGTCACATGGTGAGGACATGAGGTGTAGGGAGGGGTGTGTGTGTGTGAGGTGGGGAGAAGGGGGATCTGGGGGCCCACACAGGGCAGATCACACTCCTGCTCCGGCCAGCACTAATTAGGGTGAAGAGGAGGCCAGTGGACGCGCGGTGTGATTAAATTTAGATCTGGAGGGAGATCTTGACCCATGTGTGCCCCTCATCTAAGTGACATTTACCCAGGATAACTATGCCGCAGCTGAGCCTTATTAACCTTTTGTAGACCTGAACACTGCTGACTAGCTTAATTGGCAGATGGATTATTAAATAGAGCAACTTTATGATGATTGAACATCGCATATCTACAACACACAGGTTAGTTGGCAAAGTCTCATTATCATACTTAGGCTTCGGGATACGCTGGCCTAAATATGTCAAATGAATGATCTGCAGCATTGTGGTTTTATTGAACGTGATGAGATTGACACAGCCCACTGTGCATGTGGGCTATGATTAATAACCATGTGATGCATAGCACTTTTTTTTTAACATTAAAGAATTCCAACTTAAATGTTATGGATACTACTACTTTCTCAAAATCATAACAAAACCTCACAACTCTTTCTCTTTTTTTATTGTGGGTGGGGGAGGGGCATCGACTACTAATGTTACTATGAAGGAATGGATTTGCAAAAAAATAAAAATAAAAAAAAATTGTAACTACTTTTCCTAGATATAGTCAATCAGCTTCCATAGTTTAGTACTGTAGCTACAAGGCTTTAACACTAGAAGTCAATAGTCATCCATTTTGTCCCCCCTGTAAACTCTTTGCCAAAACTTCCCACACCAAACAGCATGGCTTAATACAAACTGTAATAAAGAAATAAATAAATAAATACCTAACTAAAATAAACAAATAAAATATTTTAGATAACAGGTACTGTGGTTAATTCTGACTTCTTTATGCATATGCCAAAGATGACATAATAACCAATAACAGAATTTTCAAAGCAATTATATATGTTTAATTATAATAACAGAAATAAACAAAATGTGGAAACCTAAGAGCCATATGACATACAAACAAAGCACTTAATTGTGTGAGTGAGTCAACACAGCAAACTTAGCACAAGACCTGTTGTCTATAACAGCTATCCACTGTCTCTAACGCTGTTTTTCTATAGGTACACTGTGATGATTGGTCATGTTTTGCGAATGAAGACCTGGGTGTGGTTTAAGTAAAGAAGTTTTGGGGATGCATTTACAGTAAATATATTTGGGTGACTATAGACGCCTAGTGTTTAGCACAAAACTTGAGAAACAAAATTTAGAGATCAAACGTGTCTCGGCTGATGGACAACAACTGGGAAAATGAGAACTTAATTTTATACTAAAGCAATTCCCAAAGCAATTTTTCCTTTTTCTGTAAATGTTACCATTCCTAAAATGCAGTTACTGTTCTTAAAGATATCTACATATGTAAAATTGGCATTCAACATAAATCATCATGAAAGCAAGTTGAGATAAAGGCTCGTAAAGACTCGTCCATTAATTATGGCTATATCTAATGACTAGTTAAGAACGTGAATCAAAAATAGTAGCTAGTTGGGGTGTGAATAAGTTTGCTAAGCTTTACCTACATATAAAACTACACTCAAACACAGGAGCATGCACACTGCCACACATCAACTACATTCACAGTGATGCATAAAACACCCTAGACCAACATACTTTAAGGAATTTTAAGGTTTAAGGTTACATTTTCTAAAATTTTTTAAAATGATAGTTTTAAAAATTAGTTCTCCATTTTAAGAACTCAACTTCTTTTGTGTATTCACAGCTCTTTTCAAAAGTATTTCTCGGCTGATTATTTAAGGAATCCAGTAGAATACTTAATTACTAAACTAACTGATAGCTGCAATCCTATATTTACAGACACTTTAAAAATGTACCGTATACTATTTTCCCTCATTACACATTTCAGTGTCCTTTTCCACATCACAATACGTCCAAACACCTAAGCCAAACGCTAATCACTGCTATAGCCATCTACTGCCTAGTACACCATAGCAAAATGATGTGAATTCCTTCTAATGTAATCCACTTCTATCCATCATGACCCGTTTGTAAACCCTCACAAATCTCCGTTGCTTAACAGAGAAATCTCCATACAAGGAATAAGGGGGAAAAAAAAAGAATAAGAGAAAGTGGAACCCCCCAGGCTCTGTACAGTAGGCTAGGAGGCACGGACAGTAACACCATTTCCTCCCATGTCAAATCAATGCTTTCGAGGCAAGCACGCGGCAGCCATGTTGGATTCGGTTCTGCATTGGGGAATAAGTGGATCATATTGGACGCATTACCATACTTGCATGGCTGAGTCCCCCTTGCCCCCACTCTCTCTCTCGCTCATATTCAAAAAGGAGATTATTGCGCAGCATGTGAGAAATGTCACCTCAGAGCAATGATCCACATTATGCATTAGCTTTTCCACAGGAGCCTGTGGCTTCCTCCCTCACCGCTGTCATCAGCTGTGGTCAGTCCTAGCAGAGTCCTCTCACTCTGTGACAGAGAATTATTCCAACTAAGTAGCCAACGCTAGTAAGTTTTTTTTTGTTTTTTTTTTTAAGGGGAAAAGAACAGGGGGAGCAAGGAATAATATTTTGGGGGGGGGGGTTCTGTGCTTGCCTTAGCCGCTAGATGTCTGGGTTTGAGGACAAACCACGGGGCCGGGCATGGTGTGGATGACAGGGGCCAACGCTCAGAGCTGCCAGGAGCGTTCAGAGAAACATCAGCATTCATGAGGTGATGGTTACGCCGGCCTCTGATGGACAGGTCATGTGATATACATACTCTAACACAGCAAATATAATCCTTCTGAACAAACAGTTTAAGCCCTTTTGTAATTAGTGGACTCTCTAATGTATGCCAGACTTTAATGACCTTCGCAGATGAGAAGGGCTGTGTTCGCCTCTCCAACTAGCTACTTTCCATATTAACATGAACAGGCCGAATGAGGAACCCATAAGCAGCTGCATTCAGAGAAATTGCCATGCCAGACAACAGAAAAGACCTAGCATAATCATGCATAATCAAATTACATCAATAATGAAGTTCATTCAAGTGCTGCAGGAGCTTATGATTCAGCAGTTTACTTTTAACTCTTAGAAGTCTACAGTTACCAGCATGACACTGTACTCAGCTAAACAATAAATAAAATTTGCATTGTACATTAACTGATTTACTTTCTCTACATGCATAGCTTATGTTTTTGTGTGTCAAGAAGTGACAAAAACATGACAAATGTAAAGACTTGGATTCCCTTCTGCAAAACAAGATTAGATGCATAACGATAACTTTTCATTAAACTCAAATCACAAAAAAAAACACTGAATTTCTCTGCTTGATTCAACAACCTCAGAGTGAAAAATAATTAATATTAAATTACAACATGCTTGTGTTTTCACTGGGAAGAATTACTCACATTTTTTAAATACACTGCACTGAGAAAGCATCAGAGAGCACTTTTAACTTAATTTATGTAAATTTTTTTAAATTATTTTTCAGTGAAGAACATTGCACAGAAAATAAAATAAAAAGCTAAGTATGTGTCATTATTACAGCTTCCACTATTTCTGAGACTTCCCACAGCTCCAAACTTTAGTCTTAGAAGTTGGTTACATTTTCGGCCTCTAAGGATCCAAGAAATCTCAAACACATTCAATGACACAGAGGCCTAGGGGGCAAGTCCTACTTACAAAATACCAACATCTTTGTTTTATTTCTTAATATCCTCCTTTTATGTTTATTTCCTTTTCTAAAAGAATGGCTTCATCAAAAAGCGGTTTATCAGTAATAACATAGCGATACAATACACATCATGAATCAAGGATTACAATTCAATACACATCAATATATTGCGATAATGTAGGCGAGGCTAGTGTTAGTGGTGTGTCCTTAACTTTATATGTTTGCGCGAAAGAGTCTAATAGCGAAGAACACTGATATCTAGAGGTCGGTCGTTTTAAACAACAGTGCATGCCACAAATCTTCACATGTAAAATATGAATTAGAGTAATATTAAATCGATATAGTGCTTCTGAAAATCAATATAGCATCACAAAACATAATATTGTGATGCTCATGTGCTTCAATATTTTCTGAAACACCAATTCTTGACAGCTATATATCCTTTTAGACCCACAGCACAACACAACTTCTTCAGATATGAAGCGACTAAGTTCCTCATAAATGTTTACATTGTTAAATGGTGATATGTAGAATGGATCTTAGGAACTGATCTATTAATAATTTAATAGTTAATTTTAAACTCCAGTTATGAAAACTTCTTTTTACAGAAAAGAATTGAAGGGGGGCCACTAACTTGCATGGTGCTGCAGTTCCTTAATTGTACAGTTATTTTTCCTGTTTTCTGTGTGATTGAAAAACAGATTCTCCAAATCCAAATCAGAAAATAGCTTCCCTTCTCATTCCAAACACAAAAACAAATAATAAAGTCAGATTTTCAAAACAAAATTTTCTGCTTAGTTCAAGAGAGAAATGATCAACATTAAATTACAACATGCTTTTATTACTGCTGGCGACAACTGTGATTAAACAAAACTTCTGGTCTCACAAGTGGGATGCTGCTATTTGCTTCTACCTATTTTTACTGAACAGAACTGCTCTAGGGAAATGAACGTAGCACTCTGTAGCACCAAGTGTCTTCAAATTTGCTTTTACATAACAGATCAGAGCTGGCCACTTATTGGGCTGTATTGTTTGCCCTACAGACTTTCACAATAGCATTCTCTTGTGATGGAATACTCTTGTGAGTAAATATAACTATTAAGAACAGCACTGCATACGTTTACTGTACATGATCCAAAGAGCTAGTCAGAAATAATAGGTCCCTTTTTTAAAAACACATTTGAACCAATAAGCCCCAATTGTGAGCTATGTTATTCATTAAACAAACACTGCTCCACCGCATACTCTTCATGATAGGCGTCTGAAAAAAAGCACATTCACCAGCCAGCCATAGCCAATTAGACCGAATCAAAAATCAGCATGAAAGCATTGGGTAGTGTATTCAAATCAAACCACTACGAGTCTAGATCCTAAAGGCAGGTTAGACGATTCCCAACTGTTTGTTTGCCTCCCTGATACTCCAAGACTCATAAAACCCAAAGGCAGGCAATGTTACAGGAAAGTGATTAAGGGATGTGGGTAATCTTTGAGAACTTTAAAGAACTATAGGGGTCTATTAGCAGTAATAGAATACAGTATACAAAACTATATTTCAGCATTAGTGTATAATCATCTGTAACTATAAAATCACTGCATTTATAAGCATAGAATAAGCCCTTCATATCTACTTAAGAGCAGGTCATCTTCCAACGGAGAGGCATGTTTGCATGTTGCTACAAAAAAGAAAAAAACTAAACACTGGCTAGAGAGTGTGATTTTTTTATTTTTATTTTTTCCTTTTTTTCCATGCCTGATTTTGGTGGCGCTATAGCGCCAATGGAAGAACTGTTGTCGAAATGTTTCACTGTAAGGCTTATAGGTGGCGCTGTGCAGAAAACTCTAGGTCGGATATAATTCACTCAGGATTATTACACATCAAAACTACAAGACAGGTCAGCTTCTTGTTTTCCATTCCACCTTAAATGGTGCAGCAGTGATTATGTTTTAGAATGTAACCACAGCAACATTTAAAGTGAGGCGAGAAATCACATAATTTTAACAGCATTAAAAGAGTAATTAGTATGTTTTGGTATGACACTGAAACTGTAGTTTCACAGGAAAAGAAGAGGAGAATTAGGCTGTAATACGCAACCTTACCACTAGAAGTTATACACTGTTCATGTAACAAAATGATTAACCGCATGCTAATATAAAGTCATGTTTTGGAAATTTAGACAACTCACTGAAACACTAACATCTAAATGATGTTGAGATTTCAGCATAAATAAGACTAAGCTAATCAAGTATGACCATGTGGTTGCAGCCAACTGGACCAAGGCTATACAGCACGCATGGACAGTCATTTGCTTGATACAACTAATGACAACTTTAGCTACAAGTATCTTGTGCAATAGTCACAGATATATTATTTTAGGTATTACAGCACTAAAATATATCTGCTAATGTTCATAGGCACAATGTAATACCCCCAAAAATACCACATTTTTATGAAGAGCAGCAGCTGATGAGCTTTTTGTATCATTGATGACGAGAGGCATAATTTTAGTCGCTTGGTTAGTTGGCATTTCTTTTTTTAGAAACACTTCTAAAACTGGGCTGAGTGAAAGTAGCAAAGTACTACTTCTGTATGACGTCTGCTCTAACGGGCAGGAAGAAGGCAGGCAGTCGCTCACCATGGCTTCCCTGCTATCGCACTCTTTAATCTGTCTGGGATGCTGTGTGTGTTAACACAGCTAAAATGCAAGAAGGCAAACACTCCAACAACGCTGCGTGAATGTCTCAATATATTAACTGCACAATAAACAACGTATTCAATGGCAGGGATTTGCATGGGAAATGCGAGCATTAGCGAAGGAGGGATGTGTGCACTCACTCGCGGTGTCTCTACTCACGATGGAGGGGGGGGAAAGCCTCCAAAGCCCTTCCCTCAGAGAGGCCGAGAGAGCCCTGCTGTGGAGGAGAAGAACACTGCCTCACTGTTGGGCCTATCAGTGCACACAATGGCCTAGATTAGCACAGTGTCAGCACTGAGCTGAAATAAGCTAATTGCTTAATTAGCTGACCCAATTCGATAAGCCTCTTCTACCATATTAACACTAGCTATGTAACAAATAGCTGGGATTCACGGGGAAAAATACTATGGGTTTAATTACAATCATGAGTGTAAAATACTAAATGACTAAATGAGAAGGCCAATGCAACCGTGTGAGTATTGTTGTAAAATAGACTATTAGAATCCTATTTATTTATGAGCTGAACACATGCGGTGCCTGTGACGGCCTCATTTGGCCTCTAAAAATATAAAACAGATTATGGGCCTTAAGCAACAGGAGTGATTTAGCGATTTATTGATCTCTTACTGCTATCTGGGCGGTGATTTTGTTTGTTTTAGCCTTGATTTCATTAATGAAGCAGCGAGGTTCCAAATTGTTTTCCCCTCCTAGTAAAAAGGTGCGGCGGACTGAGCTGAAACAATTATGCCGCATATCTCAGAAAGTGATTTCGGGGAGCTGTTGGAAATAGAAAAGTAGGGTTAAAGGTAAAACCATTTTCTCATTAGACTGAGCGATGAGTTGGACAGATTAATTTACATTTTTCTCCTGACATATTTTACATACACAATCTTTTGCTTAGCGCTGGGAGTTGTGGGCAATAGGGCGCTATTTGTATAAGATGAAGTCATTTATATGCTAATTCATTGGGAAGTAGACTTTCCAGATTCATTTCTTACACACAGTCATGTTTACCTATTAGCACATATAGATGCGAAGGGACGTTGGAATATTGTAACAAAGGGAGGGGGGGGGAGAGAAAGCTTAGGGCAACAAGGCATTAGGGCTATATTTCCTGCTATTAATCTCCTATTATGAGCCATTTCTTTTTTATTTAAGCAGCAGCCAAGAGCCAAAGTTTAAGTCGCACAGTAGTTGACCATTTACTTATATCGATTTTTGAGCAATTCATTTCCATAAGGTCAACAAACGTCACGCTACACTCAGATACAGCTCTACAAAGCTAGTGTTTGTCCAGTTAACAGCACTTGGAGAGATCAGCAGTGCAGAGATTAAAGACAGAAGCAATTAAAGACAAATAAAAAGCACCCAATTAGTTTATTTTTCACAAGCAAAACATGAAACCTATTCAAACTGGATGCATCTATTTTTAGCTAAAAAAAAATCCTCACCAAACACAAACTTTGAGAAGGCTTTCATTTTTTTTTTTTTTTTTTTTTTTTTTTTAGGACAAAAGTAGGGAACGAGACTGCCACAGCAGCTCGGGCTGGCTCGGAGAGGTGTGACAGATCATATTACAAGCGGGGCTGAAATGTTAATGTAATTCCACATGAGCCAGGTTTAAAGAGATCCAATCGACCATTCCTGATACCTGCTGCCGTTGTGTCTAAGAGGATGCCATCCCTCCTCTCATTGTCTCAGTAATTCACCAAAATTGCCACTTAGAGTGGCTCCGAGTTGTGCGTTTCATCTCCGAGCTTTCTCTGGTCTCTGCTAGTCAGCCCATTTTTACTTCCTCCAAGAGTGCTAGCACTTCATTAACCTTGCCAGGCTTGAGATAAGAGAGGTAGAGTATCAAAGCGGCCAGCCTACAGAGAGAAGAGAGCGCACAGCCTCCGCCGCACAGTGGCCATCAAACACACATAAGTAGAACCGACCGCACGCACACACAGTACATGCAAAACACTCAAAGGGCCCTCTCCAGTCCAGCCAGCCAAGGCCTCCTGTGTGTCTTTTATTACTGAATCGGCCAACCAACCAATTCTGCCCCGAATGGTCATGCAGAGAATACTGACTACAAGCCAGCTCTGCGCTGATAAAGTCAGGGCGGCTGTCATGCCTAAACGCATGAAGTTCATCCGTCATGCTAAATTGATTTTTATAGGAGAGTTTGGGAGCAGCACTATTTTCATCTTGTAATAGACATTCAGAGAAACATCTACCCTCCTATTCACCAACAGTGACACTAATGTTCATTTCCCATCCAGAATTCGGAAGAATAATGCAGCGCTCGCTTCGCAAAATGAGACCCCACACAGGCTGCCTGAAACCATTTATCAAATTTACACTCAAAAAAGTAAAGTGTCTATTCAAATCCATCTGGAGGTTGTTTTACTTAACACACGGCGCTTCCACTTAATCTCTCCCCACATTTTTCTCTAAAGAGGGAAAAATTATTTTGCTTCAGAGGGGACTCAAAATCCCAGTGTGGATTCCGTCTAAAAGGCTTAAAATGTCACTAAATGCCAAATCATAAACTCCCGCCGACTTGTAGGTCTTTAAGACAAGATGTTAAAGCATCCGAGAGCTACCTGAAACTGATGAGGTTAATATTCTTATCACAAATTCAAGGTGCAGAGAGAGGTGCTTATTGAATATGTAGTCTGCAGCATGCTCCTTCATATTACGCAGCATCACACGGCTCGCTCGGAGGTGCCAACGGCAATTACTCCTTTAATTGTTTATCATCAAAGCATTTAAACACTGCAATAAAACGGCAAAGTGTTGCAGGGGAGGAAAAAAAAAAAAAAGGCTGACACGCCTGAAAGATTTTCAGCTAAACTTCATTCAGTAGTAGCTCAGGATTTCAGACTCATGCCAGACAGAGATCCAAGAAGGCTCTGCAAAATGTGGAGAAAAGAATTTAAATTAAAATTTAAATACTGTGACTACATTTACTTGGATTAGCATTACCGGTAAACTTAACTTCTTTTATTACAGGGTCACAGATGCTGTAAAATGAATACATTGTATACACTGAAAGCCTAGTGTTGCCCAAAACATTATGCTCCTAGAGTATACACATCAAATCACCAAAAATTTGTTGAATATATCATTTATATCTACATTTTTAACAGCAATTAACTGCTTTCTTACATACATAAATTCCTAGGTATGGTTTTGTGCATCTTTTTATACATTTTTAGTCAAATATGGATTTCTGAAAGACCCATGTTTCAGAATTTGGAAAGCAGAAAGTCTTCCATTTGTTAAACATCTAATAGTACAAGAGAGATGATATTACACTTCTATTCAGCAGAGAGAGGATATCGTCTCCAGAGTGAGTTTGGCGCCAGTGTGAAGCAAGTCAGTCCAGATTGTGGGTGAAAAAAAAAAAGAGAAAAAGACACGCTGGTATTTGGGAAGTGTCCTGCTGTATCCCTGCTGTTGAGGGCCCACTGCACAGATCCAGGAAAAGCAGGCGCGGCGGCAAAGGGGAGCGGCCACTCAGGCGAACGGGGTAAAGCGGAGGGGAAAAAGTTACTCCACGGCTGAGCGGAGTGGAGCTGATTCCTGCAATGGCGCTGATAACGTGGCTGGATTATGGATGTTTAAGGGAAGGGAAAATTATTCATTTGAGATGGATGAAAAGCTGCACTTGTCAAGTCTCCCAGTCATGCACTTTATCCATTTCATCCCCGCTAGCCAGCACGCATATTTTTCCTCAATGCAAATTTTTTTTCCCCTTTTGCTCTTTTTTTTTTTAACACAAGGAAATCTGTGAGCACATTACCATCTCTCTTTAACCACACTGACTGACGCGCAGACAAAAATGAAAATCTCTCGGTGAAAAATGAATTCCATATATAACTGAAAAAGTAAGCTACAGACGGGAAGGAGAACAAAAAAAGGAGAGAGAGAAAACAATGGCAGTCTGTGTTACATCATTAGAATCACATTTCATATGCACACTAACTCACCAGCACAGCTGCAACAATGCCCACAACCCCGTGCAAGTGAAGTGAAGTGTTGGGGGGCTTTTGCAAGGGGGTGGGGGTGGAGTGGATTTCGCAGAGCCGGAATGTAAGGCGAGTGTTGAGCCGTGATCCAGCATTTAGCCGCAGATCAAACAGCATGTCTAGTAACTGTAGTCATGCTTAATTATCAGAACAGGCCTTCTGCCAGTCTTTCGCTTGGAATGCAATTAATGATTAAAGCAACAAAGTCTTTCCTCCTGCCCATGCTGGCTCTGAGACGCTTATGATGCACAGAATATGTCAGCCTCTCTGTACAAATATTATGATCGGCCTGATGAGGGCCCAGTCTCCAGTGTGGATGGCCAATAAATTAGAGGCACGCTTCTCGTTTACTCATCAGAGCTAATGAGCCTGATAAAATTACCTCGAGGATCATAATTACAGGCTAGTGGCAGAGACACTGGCACTCACTGTGCGCCACACGCACGCACACACAAAGACAAACAGTACGGCACATGGCATGTGGGCCTGTATTAAACGGGTGGGCAGGGTTAGACCACCCTAGTACATTTCAAATAAGTACCTCGTCACGAAGTATGACTATTCAGCATCTTCTCTGCGAACCACGAAGAACTGTGGCAGCCCTGAAAGATCAGCAATGAATCATAAACAGCATCTCTCTCGTTCTTAGTCAGAACTATGAAAACAATAACACTGTTGATACTTCCTGCAAAATCCCTTACATACAGCCATTCTCACAGCGATCCAGCTCAGTGTGCGCCTTTGTGTGAGTGCATGGGGCTACTTTTCAGAGAGGATTTTTCCAAACGGCCATCGCCGCCGCGCTTAATTCCTTCATTACGGGTCAAGCCCGTTATCAGCGTCCTCATATACATTAAGCACTCCATCCGTAATGGCATCTTTTGATGGGCACGGGCGGAACGGGGCGCGAGGAGCTCACCTCGGAGGATTTCCATCTCGCCAGCCATTCGCGGGCCGAATTGTTTTTAACTTATGAATATTAATGCCCCTCTAATTTGAGCCTGTTGTTAATGCTTGTCGCTAGGAGCCTGGCAAATCAGGTCCCCTTCCTGTTAAAGCCGTGTATTAGACACCCCCCTGACACTAAGCCCCCGCCTTTGATTCTTAATTGCAGAAGCGTGAGCATTTGCGGGAGATGGGGCGCAAAGCTTTAATTAACTCTAATATCGCACGTATTCAGTCTCGACTGTCACCCGCATCAACGCCTGGTGTTCTGCGCCCAATATCATATCCCAGCTCCTCTCAGCTAGAAAGATGGTGTTCCAAGTTCATGAGCACAATTTCATGCATCTTAAAAACTGCGGATGGGTGGCCTATAAGTAGTAGGCGCGATATTTAATGTGAGTAAATTATCGCAACGTATTTCACTAAAACCCCATATTAAATGATGGCTATATGAATGGAGGGCTTTAAAGCATGAGGGATGCTGGGGCCCCACAGCCGCCGCTGCAATTTTAATTTGGAATGAGGGAGGGATGTAATCCTCAGGCAAGTCGGGGATAGACAGGGTATTCGGACAGTGGTGCACCTGTGACTATTTCACAAAGCATGAGCATATCGGGATGAAGTGGGCTTTACACAACCAATGCATAACCACAAAAAGAACATACATGCTATCAGAAATGTCCACAGCTGAAAGACAATGATCGCCGGAAAAGCTAACTAACTAAAATTGATGCTTTTTAAAAAGTCCACGCTAAGAAGATTTTCATTCCACAAAGTTTTACATGCCTTTCACAAAATGTGAAATACTTTACGACTAGTGAGGAACATTTTGGATACGACTGCAGCGGCTTTTAAAAGCGTACTTTTATTGCCCAAAATTGCGTGATATTTTCAGTTGGAAAATAGAACACTGGCAGTTCCAATAAGAATCTTTGGGGACAGAGACTACTATCATACTGCAACACACACACACACACACACACACTTACTTCTACAGAGAATATGATGCCTATATCCAAATCTCTGTAGGCTACAATAGCTCAGAGCCCCGACTCAAGCATCATGTCAACTCCTCACCATCTCACAAAGGAAATCTGAAAAGGATTGTTTGGTTACAACAGAACAAGAACTCTTTAGTAGAAATAACACACAAATCAATAAACAACTGTTCAAACATACATCTTCAAGATTTATTATATATCAAGTCATTTAAAAGTCAAATTATATAATTTAAATAAAAACAAACATATTTACTTTTGAAAGTATCTCCCAAGAGGACACATAGTTAAAAACATTTTAAAAACAGACTTCTTCACTTCAACAGTTCCTTCAAATATTACTCAGACACTGATTCAAACACACGTCATTCTGGAACCAGAAAAAAAATAAATATAATAAAAACAACTATCACCATGGCCTGCACTTAATTAAACGTGGTTAATGTGTTTAAAAAGTAAAAATACAGCTAATTATCTATCTCCTGAGCATACAAGCTTTCACGGGTGCCAAATCTTCAGCTCCATTTACCGTTTAATGCAAAATTAGAACTGGGCAAACGAGAAAGTGTATGGAGGGCTTTTTTTGGATACCCCTCCATGTGATCCATATGAGCCTATAGTGCCACCTTCAGGGCATTAGTGGAGGTGCAGCCTTACAGAAAAAAGCATAGCTGGATAATTGTCTCTTTTACATTATGAAGGTACTGGAAATAAAATGCTAAAAAAAAAAAAAAACCTTATAGTTATGTTAGTTATGTTTGTAAACAAAGTCTGATAAATTTGACAGATCTGAATCTGATGTGTAGGTAAAACAGAAAAAAGAACATCTTTTGAACACAGTGATTATGAACTCTCTTTCTGAAATAATTAAAAACAAACTACAACCGCAAAGAACACAGTAAATTAAGTGATTCTACTGAAGGGAAAGAAAAACAAATTATAGGTAAGTGCAGATATTGTTATATTGTGAACCCCACACCTAATCAGTGCACACGCAACACATTAAAAACAAACTATTCATGGAAACCAAAAGAAAACTTTTAACCTAAATATGGTGTTCTGTAGACCTGTGTTGTGACAGGTCTGTAGCGAAGGCTTTTGTGTAACCACAGGGATAGGTTACAACAGAAAGCTGACCCACCAAGCTTCTTGGACTTCAGGCCTACCTCTCCTCCATGTCACATAGCTGCACATGTAGAGACTGACTGCTAGTCATCGATCAACTTTTAACTTCTGTCCTCCTGAAGATCACCCTTCCACCACAGCTTTTTTGCTTCTGCGTCTGAACAACTTGGAGATGGAGGACTTTCTTTTGCTTTTTAGCTTTTTTAGACCTAGCCAAAGCGAGAAGGGAAGGGAAAAACATGTTTTGATTCATGTTCTTGTCTATTTGAATCAATTAAGAAATAAACTGCAGCCAAACTTGTGAGCTGTCACTTACCAAGCCTGTGCATCATTTCATTCAGCTGCTGATCTTCCTCCTCCTCCCTAGGAGTAACAAACAAAAGCAAAAGTTTCAAATACTCCAAAGAAAAAAAATGAGTATTTCATTTCATACTGTTATCTTAGAAACACCGCAAGAAAGTTCTGTTAACTTACTATCACTAATAAGACCATTATTAATATTATTATCTTCTATATACACTCTATGGCCAAAAGTATGGAAACCCCTTCTAATTATTGAGTTAACAAACAGGTGAGCACATTCATGCAAATTTCTTTAACAAACACTTAAAGGAACACTGTTTAATGGGTACATTTAAGAGCTCAGTGACTTTAAACTGTGACAAGATGCCATCTGTACCACAAATCAGTGTGTGAAATTTCTCCTCTGTTAGATCTGTCCCAGACAACTGTAAATGCTATTGTTATGATATAGAAACACCTAGAAGCAAGAACATATCATTCAAAGTCAAAGACCACACAAATACACAGGTTACTGGTTGATGAACTGCATGGTTAAAAAAATAAATATAAAATATATATAATTCTCTAGAAGCCTCTCAGAGCAACAACAGCACAAAAACTGTGCATGAAAAGCATTACATTAAATGGGTTTCCTTCAGAGTGGCTGCACAGAAGCCCAATTTGGCTATGTATGGAGGTGCAAGCATGTTCCTACTGGGCTCTGAAGCAGTGGAAACGTGTTTTTTGGAATGATGACTCACTTCATTATCTGGCAGTCTGATGGGCACATCTCTGTTTGGCATATGCAAAAGGTAGAGGAGTAATAATGGTCAGGGGTCGTTGTTTAGGGTTTAGGCTAATGAAGCGTAACATTAAAGCTACAGCACACAAAAACATTTTAGATGTGTATATGCTTCCAACTTTGTGGCAACAGTTTATGGATGACCCTTTGCTGTTCCAGCATGACTGCGCCCTTGTGCACAAAACAAGGTCCACATAGTTTGAGAAGTTTGGCACACCGCTCTGACCTCAATGTTACTAAAAAGCCTTTGGGTTGAACTCCAGCGTTCTTGTTCAGCATCAGTGCCTGACCTTGCGAACATTCTTTTGACTGAATGAACACAAACGACAACATATACACTCCAAAACAGAAGGCCCTATCAGTAGAGTTGAGGCTGTTCTAACTGCATGAAAAGTGTGGGATGTGGTGGCAACTCTTTAATAATAATCCATGGGTTTGGAATGTGATGTTAAAAGCTCATATAGGTGTGATGGTCAGGGGTCTATTCACTGTTTAGTGCATTAATATAGCCACCAACAGTTTTTTTTTAACAAACAGTGTTCTGACAAGCAGAAAAGGGTTTATAGTTAAGGACTGCTCACCTCAGTCTGTCTTCCTCCAGTCCCTCCACAATAGCGTTCCTGTCATTCACAATTTCTACAAGCCGGTTCATCAGATATGTCTCTCTTTTCCTTTCAGCAGGGCTCTTTAGATGTTCTAATATACAGAAACAGGTGCAAGTTACAATATTTTCAACAAGATTTTCAATGATTCACCTACAAAATGCACTAGATGAGTGCAACAGTACTTAGAGAACATGCACACAGAAACAGACAAAGAACATGAGATTTGTAATTCTCACCTGGTTTATTAATCAATCTTCTGAGTTCTCCCTCCACTCCTGGCTGCTGCTCCTCTAAATCTTGCGTTTTTACTCTATTGGAGGCCAGGAGCAGACATTAAACATTATTCTATCCTTAACACAACATTAATAAATGCTTAATAATAAATTGACAGACATTCTTATCTGTTTAGCTGCATAATGCAAACCAGAAATACATCAAAAAATAGACTGCACTGAAACACTCATCACTGAAATGTAAATTCTAAAAGGACCACCTACATGTACATGAGCTCCGATTCCCTCCGTATATAACTTTGCTTCTTTCGAATCAGGTTAAACCAATCCACCATCAATGGATCCATAAGAATGTCCCCACTTCCCTCTGTGAAACAAGCCAAGGTTATACAAGAGAAGACTGTAAAAGTCTCTGATGATTGAAGACTGAACAGACATGCCAACCCAAGCTAAAATCATGGTTACTTGCTCCCCAGAGAAAGCAACCATTTTGCAGCAAAGTATCAGTTTGAAATAAGAGCCAGTTTTATTCCACATTTAATATAGCACTGTAATGCAGTCCAAAATATCTGTTGCGCTGCTGACATTGCCTTGAGGTGGGGTACAGCTCTCTCTCACACACGCACGCACACACACACAGACATGTACACACATTGGCGTAATTCGATCAAGTGCTGGGCTAGATTTGGCCTGGGCCGAGAGGCAACAGGGCCCTATCAAATCCCGCTGGCTGCTAGCAGCAGGACAGGTGAGGCTGGTAGTGTGGAGACGATATTACCACAGTGACCTTGAAACCAGCCAATCAGGTGTCCCTGTCCCCACTCAGCCACCACTCTGACTCTTTCCATTTCCTTCCCAGGATCCCGCAGGAGGAAAGGAAGCTTCCCCCGCACCTCGCCTCATTTGGCCCCGGCTGCTGGATGTGAGTGGCCCTTTATTTTCTACCGCCCAGCCCTTGAGGTAGCAGCGGAATTCCGCCTCCCAGGTGGACAGGCTGAGCTATCAGGTTCGCAATGAAGCTTGAACTCTCAGTCAGGCACACTTATGCACACACAGCTACTACACTCCGAGTACCATCCTAGTCTCAGATTCATCCTACATTTATGTTGACTTGGTCACATAGAGCTTATTTAGTGCTACACAGCCTTGAATGAGTTTTCATGATCTGTTCATTCTCAAAGCAGACTCATTACAAATTCAATTAACCCCTTAAACCCTAAGGGTCAGTATGTTCAAGCTCAATTCACTCTCAGAAGTACATAACATTCCACGTTCATTTCATAGTAGTTACAGAATCATTTACAATAATCACTGAATAACAGGTATATGGACTTAGAACTGAATAATGAGCTTTAAATGGGATCAAGTTTCTGTTTTTAATGAAAGACTTCCTGAAAACCCATTTTTCCTGCAAAAAGACGTTCAATCTCACAATTACTCATTTAAAATGACTTGCTGGAACGCATGTTCCCATCAAATAATTTCAGTAATTACTTCACAGTTTAAAAGATAAACAGGGTACCAGTGGGTCACTACATAGTCATATTTACAGGCTAAGGGCTCTCCGCTAAGTCGACCTTATGAGCATCCCTGCTTTCAAATTTCAAGTGTATGAAGTTAAACTGATACAGGCTTTACATAACTTAAAAGCTTTTGAAGCTTGTTAGGAATATATATTCTTTAACAAGCTTTTAACATCCTAAAAGATTTTAAACAGACAGGGCATTTCACACTATCCAACTGGCTTCTGCAGATTTATGGGTAACTGAAATAATGGGCATCACACACTGCTCAACCTTAAATTATTTGCTGAGATCACCGAACTCCCCATTAAGACACACTAAACAAACAACAGGTCATAAATATATGTAAACTTCTTTGTATATAAACTGTGTTCATGTCTTAAAAAGTTTTGCTACATAGGACTATCCAATCACCATTCACTTAGTAAGGCTTCTCTTTTTCAATAAAACACTCTAATCTCTTTAAAAGACACTGCATGTCACAAGGAGAAAATAATCACTAAAAAGAAGGCGTAACATGCTTATTTTATTAATGTAATATACACATTTCTAAAACACTCCTCCTGATTAACTAGTTTAGTGCAGTAATGAATGTAAAATGTTGAATATACGTCACTGCATTGAGTTTACCATGTCTCTAGCACTACTGGTGAACTGCGCCTGTGTCAAAATATTGTACAAGTACCGTGTTTAAGAATGCATTTAAGTGTTTAAACACACACTTTAAGTGTTATTAAGGATGACATTCTGGCCATATTGCACACCTCTAATTAGATAACTCAATTAGCCTACTTTGCTACATTTTTGAGAGATCACTACAGCCAACAGGAAGAAAAACCCAGTCTAGGTCACTCCTTATAAAAGTCTGATGATTCAGAAAGGTAATATAAACAGCAAGAGGTACTAGCCCTCTTTCTCTACCTTCCTCACAGCTGCGAAGTCTCCCCTCCAGGTCTATTCCTTCCTTCTCCAAATCACTCAGACTGTCCTCAATTTCCTGCAGCTCCTTAGTGATCTGTTCCTTCGGGACATGGTGAGACTTGATCTGAACAAGGAGAGATATGGTGTGTGTAGAATACAGGGTGTGAAATAGAGTTGCCATTTTAAAACAGAGTTGAACGTTTTGCTGAACTGGCAATGGAGAAGCGAGGAAAACACGCAGCACATAAGAGTTTATTTGTGCGCACTTACTGTGGGTGATGTGGTTTCAGACGTTAAACTGTTTTCGAACACCACATTTCCATTTTCAGAGCCTAAGAAATGCATAAACATATGAATCAGATAAACAATTCATTAGGAAAGAAAATACTGAAATATAGAATATCAGGATATTATGTCATACTGTATCGATTCTCAAAAAAACAGATTCCTGGCAGACAGTGAATCATTGTGTGTTGTGTTTAAACCTCTGGCCACTAGATGGCAGTGTTGTAATCCATTTTCAGCTTCACTCCAACATAAACAAGCAGCACAAGGGCACAATGCTATAAGCTAATGCTAAGCATTTGCAAACCTGTTCATATAGTATAACATGTGTTAAGAATAGGATTAAAAAAAAAAAATAGCAATATATTGAATCGTGACCGCTGTATCACAATACGTATTGTCAAAACTTATTTCCTTTTTTTTCAGGCAACCCTAAGGCTGCCCTAACTGGCAGAAGTAGCATCACTGAGTCAACAAAAAAAACCTCACTCTGTAAATCTGGAAATAAAAAGAGCCTGATGCCCTCATTTTATATATTTTTATATTAACGTCACATGCACAGAAAAGAAGGCTTGGTGCTTAAGTCTCAAATGCAACAAAATATGACGACAACAGCAGACAATTCACTCACTTCCTCAGAAAACACATCCTGCACCCTATTCGAACACTGCTCTTATTGATACAACCTGCACGCAGTCATCAGATTCCACTGAAAGGGGTCCAAAGTACCAACATTACACAATGTGTTTCAACACGTTGTGTGCAATTACACACTTCCACCAGAGAGGTCTCTAAACTCACTTAATGTAGCCTTAACATATAGAAAATGTTAAAACTAAAAAAATCAAAGCGGACATCATAAATTCATGCTATTCAGCCAAAATGGCTTAAAAAAGAAATGCCATGAGTGGGAGTGGTTTGGTTGGAGGGTTCACACTGGCCAAAAACAAGTTAGGCCACAGCCTGAAAGGCGCATTTCATGTGAGGGAAATGACGACAGCCGAGCTCAGTACCTGCAATACCTTCAGTACCAACAGTAAATACTATAGTGCCATATACAGTTTATATCTTGCAAAATATAACTGCCAGATTTTATCACTTACACTAGTGTCTTGTTTGCCAGCTTATCATTCACATCAACAGTATTTTCTGCATGAGAAAATATTTCATGCACCAACTCAATGTGACCAAGTGGTCAGGGCAAGTCAGTAAGTCAGTAAGTTGGGCCAAAAAAAAAAAAAAAAAAAAATGATTGAAGCACAGCTTTTGGATCATAGCTACTACACAGAAGTAGTTGGGTTTCAAGCTGATTATTAATACATCATTGCTAACTACTGGATAAAACATGAACTGCAGTAAAACTACGAAATGTAAAATATTACTGTGTTTAATGTCGATTTCTAGAACAAGTATTCAAGTACTCATTTACAAATACCACCAGGTATCTAAAGCCTATCAAAGGCTGTTTGGGCCAGCTCTGTTAAAACACACCTGATTTGACTTAACAGAAGAAGTTTAAGGTGAGTTTAAGCACAGATATCATAAAACTGTGTTGGAGGTGCACTTACAGTACTGTTAATTTATTTTCAGAATGTTTTAAAGTAACTATATTCCTTTTTCATCTCTACACCCAGTCTCACCATGCACTGCAGAGACACAATGTCTTGGCTGTTTGGGAGATTTTGTTTTAGGTTTGGATGATTCATTCAAGGAGAGGCCAGCATTCAGGGCAGACTGGTGGAATGAAGAGTCAGATCTTCTCGGGATGACATTTCTAGATCCATTGCCTAAAAAACAGATACAACAGAACTTTTAGACCTGGAGGCTTTAGGCACTTTTTAACCACAGTTTAAGGCAAAGTGAAATGAAGTTTTACTGGATCCAGTGAGCCCTCCTAGGCGTTGTTCTGAAGTTTTGCAAATGGGGGAAGAGCTAATGGAACCCTCATATTTAGAGTCTAAAGGTACAAAAAGAAAGCATTAAATGAGACATTACTCCAAGCAAAAAACAAATTCAAAGATTGTGCAAGCGCAACGTAGCCTGGTAATACCTTTCCCATTAGAACCACGGTGAGTCTCTTCTGGAGGAAGAACTGTGGGGCTGGGTGGCTTAATGGAGGAAGATCTACCACTATGAGAGACAGTTGGTGTACAAATCTTGTCCTTAAAACCTGACGCAAAGAAAGAGATGCCATAACAAATCTTATGTCAAGAATTTCTTCTATTTAGATACTTTTAGGACACACTATTTGCTTGAAAGATAAAGAGCAAATGTTAAAAAATCTTTAAAATAAGAAGGTTATTGCATATGAAAGAAGGTTCTTACCCAAGGCAGCAGAACCATGACACAGTTGATCTGTGACCAAAGATTTGGGAGTGGAAGGGTCAACTACAGAACGAGTAGTGTTTGATGCTTGGAAGACGAGTGCAGGAGAAATGTACTGATGATTCATCTTGTTGTTGGACTTAGTATTGATCTGGTTTTTCTCAGGAGTCACAGCATTAACCTCAGTAACGCTGCAACTTCTAGAAAAAATAAAAACCCAGTTAGTAGCTAAACAAAATATTTCCCTATTAAAACTTATTTAAAGTGTATCATTTAAAATTAAGCGCCTCACCTTTTTTCAATAATTAAAAGGCAGCAGAGGCAAACAAAAAAGGGTCAGACTCAAACTAAGAGCACATTCAAGCGCAGCACTCCTTGGGACTGGTGAGGACAGGGGAAAGACCGAGCTGCTGCACTCGGAGCCAGTCAATCACTACAGAGATGGGGGAGGCTGGAGAGAGCAGTAGGCTGGGGAAGGAATACATGAAAAGGCCCTGCTGTCAGCACTCCTGCTCTGAAGTGTCATTGCTACTTGCACCCCGGGTGACTTGCGCCTGCTTCTCCCCCTCATGTGGATTAGAAAGCATTAGGGATAAACGGGGCAGATGAAACTTACTTTAGTCCTGGTCCATTTGGAGAAGAATCCAGCTTTGATTGCCAGTCCGCTGGCTCTTCACAGCTCCCTACATCTTTGCCTGCAACTAGCAGAAGGGAAAAAAAGAAGGAAGAAAGAAAGAAAAACAAAAACAAAAAACAAGAAATTACACTCAACAAACAAGCACATGAGTCACACATGATCGAATTGTGCTATTTAAAGCAAAGCTGAGAAGCATGAAAAACAAAAACACCAAACTCTACAGTTTATGTTGGGTTAAACAAAACAAAAACAAAAAAAAAAAACACACAAGTCACAAGCTTCTCTGCCTCGTTTTGATAGACTAAAAGAAACACACACCCATGGTTGGGACAAGCACTCCAAGAATATTGCATGTGCTTTTATATATTGCTTGTTCCGTGCCTCTACACTCGTCCTCTCTGCTTATAGCCAATGTTTATGATAATATTTCCCCTGCGACCTTTAGAAAGCATTTAAAATGGACCACGGTCTATATAAGCAAAGGTCATGTGCACGAGAACGGCACCTCTGGCGATGGGGAGTGGAGTAGAGGGAGGTCTTTGCTCCTTGCTGATGGCACTCAGCCAGAGGGACTCTTTGCTTCTGCTGGTGGTGGTGGTACTGATGGGGGAGGGAGAAAGCTGGCCGGTTCCTCGTTCTCCTGCAGCTGAGCCAGGCCTCTCCCGTTTCCAGCTGGGGACTTCATCAGAGGAGCGTCTGCCTCCCAATCTGAGAAAAACCATGTCTACTGCATTATTCACTATTTACACTTGCATTACGCTGCATGGTGCTGCCTGTCAACTGTTCAACTGAACGCATGACAGTGGAATTAGTCACATAATCCTACTCAGCATAATCACGAGCCTGAAATTAATTGCTCAAAAGACTCCCACTTTCTCTCTGAACAGCTATAAACAAACTGGACTGTATCTGCAGCTCGTGAGCTATCTACAGCAACAGTCGGAGCATAGCCAGTTAGAATCCATATGGCTGCATATGCCGACCAAATACCATCGCTAGATATAGTAAGTAAATAACAAAACATGAGTCAGACCAGTGTTGCACAACAATATTGGAATCATATTGATATTAACAGATAATTGCTTAAACAAAAAATATAATAAATAAAAAAAATACAGATGTTTGACCAACATTTAATGTATTTAGTGCAGAGAAGTTTCTGACAACACTGTATGACTTCAGCTGTTTTTGGCTCCAGTCATCTGTCGGCTTTATTTAGCGCTATAGGTTTAAAAAAATAAAAATACATAAATAAATAACTTGTGTCGTGTCAAACACCCGTTCCAAAAGAGTTTTCTAAAAGTTTCCAAAGACCTGAGATGTCAAACGTTTGTGAGCACAAACCAAAAAAAGATGTTTTGAGCCTAGTGGAATGCAGTGTCTGAGAAAATGGCTACAATTTGAGCTAATGCTATACTGACTGACAGTACCAGTGTGTGTTTGAGCATATTGGGCTCTACGGACATGTACACTGCCTAATTATTATTTTTTTTTTTTTAAACACATTTCTTTGTGCAAGAAATGCCATAAATACTCAGACAGCCATTCTTATTTAGTTCAATTAAAGAAAAATAAAACACTTCAGCCAGACAAGGACCTTGAGGGGGCCCCTAACACTGGTAGTGCAAAAAAAAAACAACAAAAAGAGGCACTAGGTGGATAAAGAGAGGCATGCTTTTATCTCTGAGCCAAGTTAAAGCATGTTTATGCTGGTTTAGAATAAAAAGACCTGCAGTTCGGTGGAGTTTATTTAAGATGATCCCTTAACGCTACCATTCAAATTGTTAGATTTTTGGGAGCAAAATTAATTGTTTAGATGATCAGCTGATTAATAAAATAGGTGATAGACTGCAGCCCTAGCACTAGCTATTAGCTAACATAACTGCACTGTCTGAAAACCAAAGTTTGGTGGTTGGTACAGTGTAGTGTCTAACATCTCTGCCCTGCAACTCTGTACAACCAGCCTATGCTTGCCTCCACGATCTAGTATGTTTAATCTGTATTAAATTTTACTCAAAATATTGTGAGAATGCCAAACTCCGGTATCATTAGTCTAATCGAATCATGAGCTGAGTACATCAGATTCTTAAATAATTAAAGGCATTGCAAGAACAAAGCCAAGAAACATCTAGCTAAATCTACTTTCAATAACATAGCAGTCTCACCTGTCGTCTGTTCTAAGACCACAGCTATATGCCCTGTTGTTGTTGTTGCAGTTTCCTTCAGCTAGTTTCTTAGTGATCAAGGCTCTGGCCCGCTCCTTCTCCTCTTCAGATTTCAGGACGACACTGCTCTGGGCAACAGGAGCCTTAGAAGGCTGCCTAACACTGGTTAAAGGCTGTGATCCAGGATCTGAAGACAGGAAGAATCTCTGCCTGGCTGCCTGGGTCCTCTGTGCGGAGGCTGTCCATGGCTGAGGGGGTGGGCTGGGCTCTGCTGGTCTGGGCACAGACTTGATGGGGCTGGATAGTACAGAGACATGCCGCGCCGGAGATGGCCCACTTCCATTCTCAGATTTAGGCGCAGACATAAGGCCATTCTGTTTGCAGTGATGAGAAGAGCAGAGCAGGGTGCCTGGCTCATGGCCCAACTTGTAGGACCCAGACTTTAGAGAAGCAGAACATGTACAGCACCTGTAAGACAGTATTTATTAAAAAAAAACAAAAAAAAACACTTACTTGAACTACTTAGATACAAGAAACATGCCATCTGGCTTTGTTTACACTTTAACATCCAATAAGGGTAATCTGATTTGTATTTGTATCATATTGTGGATCATCAAGAATAGTCACCAACTGCTGATATTGCTTTAGGGCAGTGTTTAGAACTTAGAACTTTAGTGTTTTGATATTAAATAAGACAAATCAACTTCAGATAAACCAAATACTGTGATGCATGAAGTGCATCAATGAAAGGCCTAGAGGTACTGTTATGAAGCAGGGGGGGTGGCCACTTTATGATACCTGATATGTCACAATATTTATTCTTTGTATCTTAAGTTGGACCAGAAACAGAAAAAAAAAGTGGTGCCACATTTGAAAAACTGGGACTAATTTTTATTTAAACGGTTCACAGACTGCATTGCACTAAAGCCAATTAAGCAAGACTAACATTTTTTTTTTCAATTAAAGATGTAATTAGACAGTGTTATACAAGTACTTGCAATATCTACAAAAAAAAAAAACACTAACAGTGTATGCAACTATCACAATAAAGTCATGATTGACAACATAACAATAGTTATATAACATATTTTAAGCTGAAATGCAATGCTGCTTTTAAATTCATGTTTACTGATGACACTGTTCTGGGCAATGTGAACCTTATATTGCAATGCTGGAACTGAAGAAAGGATGAATCTGTCATATTTCTACCATACAGTTCATCCTACTTGCGCTCTAAGATCAAGACCATCTTGTGTAACCAGGGCATAGAAACAGAGCAAAACAGTATTCTCACTTGAAGCAGCTCCTGTGGTACAGTTTTCCATCCACTAGGTGTCTCTGGACCAGGTGAACATGACTCTTGCATACTGTGCATTTACTGTTCAGGGTGCCAGTTTTATTTGAGCTTTCTACCAAAACAGTCTTCTGCAAAAAGGGAATGAAAAAAAAAAAAAAAAAAAAAAAAAAAAAAACCACAAACAAATCAACATAAATAAAAGTTAGATGGAAGTGACAAAATGACCTTTCTTAAAGTGTTCTACAGGATTCACACTTTTAACTGAAGGTCAAAGTCTCCTTAACACGGTTATACATAGTTATACACTAGAGGGGGCTCAAAGCAAGTTCTACTCCACCCTACTTTGTAAAACTCAGACACTGCTGCTGTTATGCTAGGCAGTTTCATGAAACTTTAAAAGGTAAGGGTAAAACTGAGTGCATTTGACTATAGTAAACCACAGAGTTTCAACATAATGCCTTTCTTGTTCACAGGATTCTGCCTTAATATATACTCACTGCATATTATTATCAGTGTTGTAAATATTAATGAAGTGCTTGACCTATTTATTACAATATTTCAACAATAACGCAAGCTGTGATAACATTATATGTAGAGTATAACACATAGATACAAGCTCTGTCATGCTCAGAATAGCCTTATGCTATTAGTTAGACAAAAACATAATTCAAGGCTGTTTGTATAATGTCGCAAAACTCTTGTGTACTGTTTTAAAAGACATCATGTTCTAATATTCCCCTACACTGTTTTCCAGGTGGTACTCCAGATTGCACAGTTAGTATAAAGTGACTTTTAGTGTGAGCTATAAAGGTGCTCACACCAATAACACACTAGTGCAGCTGTCCAACCATCAAACTAATCATGTACTTAACATATGTAACCGAAGTGCTCAATATATTTTTTTTTAATATCACAGCACTTATTGCACAATATTAGCATGTCTAGTTAAGAAATGCTGGATTCCAAGCAGCTCCAGGATTACCAATTGGGCTTAGAGCCAGAATGCATCGGAATCGGTTAAGATGGGAGGCGCCTCATCCAATCACCTAACATCTGCTTTATTTTAGCACATCTGTGTTGTAATGTTATGACATAAGTAACATAAGCCAGGAAAGTACAGTCACACTATCTGAATGCTACTAGTATATGTACAATCCAAAAAGTTGCAGCATAGATTTTCAATTTTTTAAAAAGCCACCTGCCTCTTATGTTTGATGTAAAAAGGAAACAATGCCCCTCATTTTGCAAGTCTGTCTAATTAAAAAGTACTGGAAATATGCTAGAGCCCATTAACACCAGGACACTTCGTCTGGCTAGTATCTGGATTGGACCCTGACAAGATTTCAGCCACATGCATTTACACTTATATGCAAAGCCTCTTGTTATGCAGCAACTAAATACTTACTGCTTATTTATTTAGCCTCTACTGTCTGTAGTTTGTTTTGTACAGTAATGTCTGTCAATGTGGCTTTTAAAGATTTTGTTTCATCTGGTCCTTTATGATCTTCCTTGCAGAATCTGATCCCGTACCCAAGGATGTACTGCATAGGGAGGAGTTTGAGTTGTACTGGAAGGGTGCATAGACACTGTTATAATATGTGGCTCAACTGCATCTCCTGCAGTGGTTTGCGTGAGCAAATGACTGAATTTTTCTTTGGCTTGGCATTATCTAAATCTAAATGATCTACAATCCTGATACTCCAGTGCATGAAGTGACTAGGTATAAACAAGGTCAGCATAAACTAACAAAAAGGGCCCACAATCTAAATGTAAAGAAAAACGTATAATCAGTGTATCCCTAACAAACTGTTAAAATTTTTATTATAAACAAATAAAGAAGTTAGTGAACAACAAAGCACTAGGACTCATACCTTTTCAGAAGCCCGGTCTGTCTTCGGAGATGCTTTCACTCTGGATGGGGATATACTGGGTGGAGAGTGTTTTTGGACGTGTGTGAATGGGGGATGTCTTTCAGTGGCAGGTCTCTGCGTGATGGAGGTCGAGGTATGTTTTTCTTTTTCTCTATCGCTTTGACTGATAAGTGGTGGACGGTTTTCTCTGGCACTTTTTGAGGCAGCAACAGAAGAGATAGACCGGCTTTCTGGAAGTGCTTTTGGGTTGTAGGTTGTGGCAACAACAGGAAGATTCTTCTTCTCAGATGGCTCCTCCTTAGAGCCCTCTGCTGGTCGTTTCACACCTCCAACTCCTCCTGCTATGAAGGAAGAGCATTTATTTAACACCTGCTCATCTTACATTACATCCAAGTGGCGGAAGGAAACAAAGGATGGAACTTAAACTAGAACATCACATTAAATGGACAATTTCATATATTCAGAGAAAAGGCAAAAAAAAGGTCTACATTTATTAGCACAGCAGCTGCTACAACATTTGTGTTAAACATGTGCATGAATGCAACAGTAATGATAGTAAGAGTAGCATCAATAATTTATCACCATCAACAGCATTATCAGCTTACTGGGTGAGCGGCCGTTGAAGTAGTTGTAGTACTGTGAGACATAAGTAAGAATGCTGAGTCGGTCTGGGACTCGCAGTGCCACCATGTCCTCAGCATCCAGAAGAGCTGGAATCCCCAGGTGGTCCTCCGCCACACGAAATGCCTGCAAAACACAACCGTACTTTACTAATGAAAAACAGGCTTTAGAAAGAGCAAGCAAGACAGATTAATACATGCAAGTTAGCACTGAAGGAGGTAAAGTAAAACAAGACGAACAGGGAGAGACAGAATGAGGCCCCTATTAATCAACCTGGAATGCACTGCATAACTCTAACAAGAATTGTAAAGCAACTAATAGACTTAAACACAAGAACATCTTAAAATGCTAACTCCACATGACCTCCTTCTACTGCTTCAAACCAGCAGTGTGGCGTTTTGGCAACAGTCAAGGCAGCCGGCCAATTAACTATAAACATAGCCTAGATGAGGGGAAGAAGGGGGGGGGGAAGTCTCTCAAAATAGGAAAAAAAGTCTAGTAAGCAGCAAACTTTGGCCCACATACTGTGCAGAGGCTGGCCGGGAGGACATAATAAATAGCATGTTTCCCGTGCACACTGTAGGTCCTGGGAAAGAGGAACTGTTGTGGAGTGTGTGTGTGTGTGTGTGTCAGGGTGGGGGGTGGCATAAGGGGGCTTTGTTTGGGATTGACCTGGACATGCTCATTAAATTTTACAGGACAACTGAGGATGGGATCCACGTCCTCCCGCACCGCAGCTGCTGCCACAGAACAGTGGAGGACACACAGCAAGATGTTCCAAGAGGTCTTCTAGCACTGCTGACACTCGTATCTTTAGGGAACAACCACACTTATGAGGGTAATGGATAGATGAAACATCATAGCAAATTAAACTGTTACCTGTGTTTTAAAATCAAAAAAGCAAACAGCACATGGGAGTAGACACGGACATCTATCTAGAGTTTAAATCAAAAGTTGTTAGTTCCTCGTAGGACTGTGCAGGGCTACAATATCAGATATTAGCAAGAAAGAGCCATGCATTGTTTGGTATTTAAATGCACCAATGAATTAACATTGCCGTGACAGTGGTAGATCACAGGTAAACTCATCTAGATGGGAGAGATCAGGTGTTCTGTTGGACGACCGAAACCGTGCTTCATAATAGATGAACTGGAATGACTCCTAGCAGTTCAGGTTCCTGCAGCTACACGAGGCAGCAACTAGTGTTTCAGAACAGATCAGCGAGCGTGCGGCCCACCGCAGGGGCCCATAATCTGGGCTCTCAGAGGAAACAGGAGGGAAATAAAGCTCTTCATAATGGAAAAGTCCCAGCTATGGGACGTATGTGTGTTAGACTTGCAGAGTCTCAAGCACTCATTACACACTTGCTGACAATCACAGGAAGGAGGGCTGAGAAATAATTAGGTCACTGGGACACAGCAGCATTGCACTGTAATGTACCAGTCTTAATTAAAACGATACCCTCCTGGACAGCTGAGGATAGCATTTGGCATGAATATCCTTACATGATACTAACAGGAACGTCAACATCTCTAAACCAGTGTTATTCCTTTGCCTTTAGTAGAAGGATAATATACAAGTTACTTTATACCGTTTAATACAAAACATACAATACAAATATCCACATGCTGCCACTTTGCCTAGTTTAGATGACTAGGCATTGCTGTAGTCAGACTATGAATCTTTCATATAAATGCTACATTTCTGCATGCTAACTCAGGTACACCTAGTCCCACTGGCAGCATTTTAGAAATGTAGTATTGTCAGATATGTACACAAACCATACTGGATATTACAGTCAGCCATCAATTGCCATGTCTGTACATCCATATTTTCCACCTATTTTCCTATTCCTGGCATGACATTATTTAATCTTTTATCAAAATGCCTGCCACCAAGACATCATCTGACTGCATGACCATGCACCAATAGGAGGGGGAAAAATAACATATTTAACCTCCCACTTCAACCAAAAAGTAAAAAAAGTTGCCAAGCTCAAAGCACAACATGAAAATGGCATCTTCTCAACAAGGCTACAAAACTGAACCAAACCCCACCAGAAATTGCTGTGTGTTATGTGAGGGTGTGTCAAGTTTGCTTGTAGGCAGGCAAGGACCGTGTTACAAGATGTCACATTGTAACCGAGACTTAAAGACTTTCAGGCAGCTGAGAAAAGTGGTTTCTGTGGGACAGAGTTTCTCCCTCTGGTGTGTACTTTGGGCTATATAACTTTGCAGACCATTTACATGCACAAAAAGCACACACCTTTCAAATCAACCCCATTTACTTGTGCCACTGTCTGATATGCATGAATGTTTCAAACTGGCCACAGCCTTTCATAAAAGGAAATGCTGAGATCGCGCTGGGAACAATTCTGTTTGGAAAGCTCTCTGTGTTGAACATGAATACATGTTACTATAAAGAACAGCATACATTTGGATGAAAACAATGCCAGGCCCAAACCTCAAAGGAACTTGAGGTCAAGACAAACATTTAGTGAGCAACTTGAGGCCTGGAGGAAAAAAAAAATTTAAGGGAGTCTCAAGTCTCAATCTGAAATTTAAGTGTAGTGCACCATTAGACCCCCCAACCAAACTAAAATCTCACACATGGAGAACTGTGATGAGGAACAAAACGCAGGCTGCTACCAGAGAGTATGTTTTGCGCTCATTTCCTTTTAACAAAAGCGGTGTCAGGAAATCTTACCAAGTGGTTGTTGTCATACACATTGTCTTTTCTCAGGGTCTCAAAGTTTCTGAAAGAAAACAAACGGACATGAGTCACATAACAGCTTGCAACTGAATTTGTTCCTAATGACAGCAGAGGAAATAGAATATAAAAAAGAAAGGAAGCAAAAAAAATAGCCTATTCATTTCAGAGAGTGTCACAGACACAATCTGTAATGAACTTCAAGTATTAAAGTTGCTGTGTTCAGAACTGAATGAAGACCAACTGAAACACGCTCAAGATAATATTTAACTCATGAGACAAATTCCTGACACAAATAACAAATATGCTGGCTATGTCAGCAAATGTGAACCTGGAATTAACAAAATTCGTGTGTTATTATTTCCATTCCATCTTTTTTTTTAATTAAATTCTTTAAATAAGAAGACTATCTAAACGACGTTGCCTATGACTTATAAATGCTTCGTCTACTTCTGTGACTGACTTTAAACAGTTAACCGTTATGGTAAGAATAAACATGAAGTTTATTTCAGTTTAGCACTCAGGTCCTGTACAAAGTAGTCTGGAACATGCAGAACTTTAAGAAGTCTGAAAAAACAACTCTGATGTAAACTGTGGACACAACACTGCCTACACAAATATGGAAGGTCCACGGTTCTGACTCAGAGCCCAGTGACGACGACAGTTTAATGTAACAGAATAAAACAAGCATAAAACATTTCAAGAGTATAATCCCGTGTAAAAAAAAGTAACCCTTACATGAGGTCCGGTCTGAATTTGTGGATAAGTGCGCAGAAGGCCAGACCATCTCTGAAAGAAGTTGTCATGTTCACGATAGCCACATCTCGGTATCCGTCGCACTGGATTTTGCACCACTGCTGCAGCGCCTTGATGGCAGCCATCCTCCCGTCAGGACTCTCTCGCTCTGGCTCTGGCTCTGGCTCTGGCTCTGGCTCTGGCTCTGTCTCTGTCTCTGTCTCTCACAGCTGTGTGGGCCGTCCTTCCCTCTGCTTCCCCCGCTCAGTCAGGCTGGGAAACCACAACGAAGCCCTTTGTTTACAGCCCCGGAAAACACCAGTGAATGTGTGAAAAGCTCGAGTGCGGAGGAAAAAAGTTATGGAGGATTCATCAAGTTGGACGGCTTTCACAAACTGACCAACCACTGAAGAAGCACCTGAGCGGGAAAATGAGCGAGCAGGGGGCGGAGCTTCGAGTAATCTGCCGATCGTTAATTGGTTTATTCTGAATCTTCATAATTTAATAGTGTTTGATTAATTTTACTGATTCGATTCTTTGATTAACCGACTGTCCATTTAACGATTCATTTGGGGGTTCATTAAGCGTCATGAAGTCATAACCTTTCCATAATTAAGACTCAGTATTTCATAATAATGACTTACTATCTCACAATAATAAAAACATTTACTAATAATTATAAGAAAGCAAGTCATAATCACAACCTGTTTTCAAAATACACAGGGATGCTGTGATGTGCAAATTGGTATATATATATATTTTAAGTATATGGCCATTTGTTGCCACCAACACATTTTGAGACAGGTTAATGTTTACCACTGTGTTTATCACCTTTCCTTTTCACAACACTCTATAAGTGTTTGGGAACTGAGGAGACCAACTGCTGTTGTTTTGAAAGTGAAATGTTTCCCATTCTGGTTTGATATAAGATCTCAGCTTTATAAGCTTTTATAATGTGCCAAATGTTTTCAATGGGTGGCCAGTCGGGACCAGGCAGGCCAGTGTAACACCCAGACTCTTTTACTATGAAGCCGTGCTGTTGTAATACTGTATGTGCCCACTGTGGTTTGGTATTGTCTTGCTGAAAAAGATGTCACCTGGATATCCTGTGAAAGGGTCATGATGAATGAATGCTCCAAAAACTTCTTTATATTAACTTACACAGAAAGTTTAGAGATGCCTGTTTTTCTCTGGACAGCAACACTGTATAGCTTCAAAACCAGTATATATCATTCAACATTAATGGAGCCTTCAGAGTTGTGCAAGTCATCTATGCCATGTCCACTTGTGCTCCCCTTTACCATCACAGGTGCTGGCTTTTGCACTGTGTGCTGTTTAAAAGATGGATGTTCATTCTGCTCTTTAGCCCTGGAGGTGCGGCATCTATGATTTCCAAATAAGTATTTTCAACTTTTGATTTGTCAGACCACAGGCCACTATTCCACAGTCCATCTGAAATGAGATGCCCTTAGAAAAAAGACACATATTTAAGTGTGCTATTGGTATACTTCTTTAAAGTAAAAGATAATGGGGGGAAGGTTTCAGTTTACTTTATAATTCTGAGTTATTAACAAAACGCATGTACTTACATGTACTTGGCAAGCATCCAGGAAGACTTATTAGATTTTGGTACTTAATCTTTTGTTTGAGATAAACTTAAGAAAAGTATAATTAAGTATTCTTGCTTTGTATATAAAGGCATCTAGTATGATATTTGTTTGGAAATTATGGTTTATAAAGATATATGAAAAACACAAATATGTTCTTACTCCTTGGTATGTCTCTTTTTTTCCTTGTTGTACACTGGAAACTTAAATTACAGCTAAAGGGATATTTTAAGTGTTTAAATAAAGAACATCTATATTATACTATATTATACAGTAAACTATAGATACTAGGTTAAGCATCCTTGTCATTTAAAAACCACATAGTAGTTTATTAAGAGTGTACATAAAAATGTACTGTTATAAACTATAAAGTGTGATAGAAGTGTATATCTAGTGAACCAGCAGCAGCGCAGTGGCACAGTGGGTAGCGCTGTTGCCCCAGCAAGAATGGCCCAGCTTTGATTCCCAGCCATGGCTACCATGGCCCATTCTGTGTGAAGTGTGTATTTCCTCCCACAGTCCAAACATATGCAGTCAGGCGAACTGAGGATGTGAAATCACAATGAAAGTAAGTGTGTAAATGAGTCTGTGTGATAAGTAGCTTTGAAGATAAATTAATAAATGAACTAGCAAACTAACAGTATACCTTCATAAACTAAAAAGTGGTCGCACTTACAAGTACATTACTAGTACACTTATATCAGTACTACATAAAGTATACTTGGGAAATACTCTTCAAGTTTACTTTTGTTTTTTACTTTTATACTTATAAAATCAACTTTTTTGTAAGGGTGGCACTGAGAGAAGGCAGTGGCGTTTTGGGATTCTGTTTATATACGGCTTCTTCTTTGCATAGTAGAGTTTTGACTGTATTTGTGGATGCAGTGACTAACTGTGCTTACAGACTATGATTTTTGAAGACTATGGTTTTTGAGACTGTGCAGTGCAGTATTACAGAATCATGTCTATGTTTAATGCAGTGCCACTTGAGGGCCCGAAGATCCTAACCATCTAATATTGATTTTCAGCCTTGTTCCTTGCTTACAGAGATTTCTCTGGATTCCTTGTACTTTTTAATGATATTATGTGCTGTAGGTGATGAAATCCCAGAGTTCTTAACAGGCCTTTACCTTTCATCATGTGACTAAAAACCACCTACTACTGCGGGAAAAGGGAATTAAACTAAACCGCAAAACAGCCAATCACAAGCCTATTTTTGGTATGACGATTAGAAAGAGGTAGTCTCAGGAATTAATTCACAACATCAACAGTTCCTCTCGAAACCTAGGAGTATATGATACATATGAATGTGGTCAGGTTAACACAGCAAAGATATCAGACTCTCTGCCTGTGTGGATGGAGGGTCTATGGCTGAGACTGTCCCGTCTCACCATTTTCTTAACATGCTAACATCAAATTTCAAAATGGGCACATATTTTTTGATATAGGCTTGTGAATTGACCTAATTGGCTGAAGCAGATGTGTTGGGAGAAGGGAAAGACTATCACACAGTGGTACTCCATGAACAAGGTGTGGAACAACTTGGGTAGATGTTTGAATCAGAACAAATTGTGAATCAGTTCAGCTGGTTGATGTAACAGATCTGGTTCAAAGAAACGATTTCCTCACAAGTCAGTCAGCAGAATCAATAAAGTATAACCACCATAATCCTAGTTCTTTTTTCAGTTCCACTTAGGAAAACTTTGTAGTCCCGCAATTACAGACTGTAGTCCATCTCTTTCTCTGCGTACTTTGCGCTTATCTTCATAGAGCAGGTATTATTTGGGTGGTGGATCATTCTCAGCACTGAAGTGATACTGACGTGATGGTGGTGCAGGACTGATGAGTCCTGTGGGCAGCAACCTGTGTCCATTGATGAAGGACCAGATGATGATTAACGCAAACTGTGCAGCAACAGATGAGCTACTGTCTCTGAATTTATAACTGCGAGAAAAACCAACAAGATAGATAGTCTGACAGAGTGGACAGTGCATGGGGACAGTGTTTAATAACTCCAGCAGCACTGCTGTGTCTGATTAATACGTACCAGTGCAACCCACACTAACACATCATCACATGGATGTCCTGTAGGGGTTCTAACCATTGAAGAACAAAGTATGCAGAGAAACAGATGGACTACAGTCTGTGCTTGTAGAACTACCAATGTGCACATATATGATATGTAGTGTTGATAAAATGGACAATGAGTTTAGACAAAATTGTATCTAAGAATTGTAGTTCTTTATTAGAACCATGGTATGATATGAACACATAAATGAGCACTTCAGCTGTGTTCATCATGATAGTGACATAGCCTTCAGTTCTAATTTGCATAGGCTGACGTTGGCCCTCTTTTTAGGCCACAGTTGATAAACAAAGAGAGCCTGTTGCTCTGACCTATATACCTAGTCATTTAGGTTATCAGCATAATTGCGTTAAGGACAACATCACAACACACGTTTTCACATTTTTTGCATAATTCAACTGTTGAGATATAAACACTCACTATGGTTTGATGTATAATGATTCATTGTAGAGAAACTTACAGACTTAAATTTCTTTACAGTCATGGAGCCAGCATGTAATGATGCCCTTGACACAAATATAGCCATTTTATAAGCTATCCAAAATAAGCAGTGAACCTACACATGTGCAAAATAGCAAAAAGTCAACAAATTTGGAGCATTTCGATTGATTAATTTAATTTTAAACGTTCAAACAATGTAAATGTCTGCTGGTAAGCTTTGTAAATGTAATTTGTAATGCTATTTTGCTATATGTCTCTCTTCATCATTATATTTTTAGTAGTTTTTAGAGGTATTATGTCTGGTTCCTATCACTGACACTGCTGACACTGACAGTTATTACTATTAGTTTTTTCCAGAATGAAGCATTTCACATGGAACCACTCTGAAGGACTCTGCTTACATCTTAACATTTGAATTCTGCAACAACATAAGTGGAAGGAAAACAAAGTCCCTAATGAAAGATCTGTGTTAAGGTGCTGCTAAATTTGGTCAAGAGAGAACAAGAAACAGATAGCAAGCAAGCAATTACATCAGATAGATTCAGTTTCAAGCATAATTTACTTCTGTTTACTTCTTAATCTTAAACTGATGTGTTGACTAAATATTGCAGTATCAGTAAAGAACAAGCACGACATGGCCTACAAAATACCTCTACAGATAGATCCAAGACCAGAAGGGGGCGTCCTCACATCACAGCCTTGTAGAACCAAAGAGAAATCTGCTATTGCACTTCAAACACTACCTTCTCTGAGACAAAATGCTGCATCTACTCTACAAAGAATGGCCAGTTCATTTATTTAGTTTTTCGCTGGGTGGGATTTTTGTACCTTGAGTTTAAATACTGTTGCTGAAGATCTTTCCACAGATACAAAAAAAAACAAGCTCCTGACCTAAAGAAAAGGCCACAGAGCTCTGAACTGCTGGAGTGACTCTGCAGGAAAGTCTCCTACTGAGAGGCTTCGAAATTCGTTAGACATGGCGCAGCCAGGATTTATGTAACAAACACATTGCTGGGGGCCCTGCTCCTCAAAAATGATGCCATATTTCCCCAAGATTGACATTTATGAATAGATTTGTCTTCTTGACAGCTACAGTTTTACTGACGAGCTCCTCCATAAGTAACACTTTCACTCAATCTATGACAAAAACCTGCAGCTCCCTGTGATCACTTTTTGAAGTCAGTGTATTTATAACATTGAACTGTTAACACAGTCCTTACCTACAGTATAAAAATGGGATGGAAAAAAAAACATCACAAGTGTGTTTGCAAATGTAATCTTGGAAGAGCACCTCTGTCAGAGAGGCCAACGATCCCCATTGTGTTCGCCCAGAGCCTGTGGCAGCTTGCAGACATCCTGTGTCAGTGTAACAGGATAGCCCACGGAAGGGGGCCGGCATCGATGAGCTCACCACTCGTTTCCTCGTCAAATAAAGCTCTTCAGGTTTGTCTTTTATTAGCTATCCAATTGTTTTCTCCAACAACAACAACAACACATGAAAAACTTATTCTCAGTCTGGAGAAACTCAAATCACGTGTGATATTGTACAAATAGCCTTTAGACTAGATGGTAAATAAACAGCATTTTGGATTTAAGAAATGATGGTACAAAAAAGGGATGTAATGATCGCTTGCAAATAGTTCAGAAAGGTATTATCTAGGGAGGCATGATATCACAAGCATATCGGTATCAGCAGATATTTGCTTAAAAACAAAAATCAGCCTCGATGTTTACATTAGACTATATTTATTAAACTATATTTGATGGTGTATTTAATGCTGGGCATTAGTCTCCTGAATTATAACTTTATAGTTTACATAGTTTCAGTTTCTTGAACATTTATGTGTTGGATATGTACATGATATGTACTGCATAATATGTTATGTGCTAACAATAATGATATCAGTCATCCTGTCCTAGTATTATGAACATAAAATGAATATATATATTCATTTGTGTGTGTGTGTGTGTGTGTGTGTGTGTGTGTTTATTGTGTAATATCAAATAGTGACAGACCTAATATATTTACAATACCTCAAACATCATACAGACAGGAAAATAAACGCAAAGAGAAAAAAGGGCGTATTCACAGATTTGTTTTCTTTTTTTCACACCTCACACTGACTGTGTTTAATCCTCCTGGATGAACAAGCATTGAGCGTGATAATGAGGTGACAATAAATAAACCAGTATTATATAAATCCAGGTATTTCTACTCATCCTGTATTACAGTGCTGCTGGTGTGCTCTGCAGGCAGGGTATCTATCAGTTACTCTCTGTGTCCGTGGTGAACACCTGCACTTTTAGATGCCGCTCCCTGCTGACTTTGGCCACGCTGCTGTGGATCTCAGCCTCATAATCTCTGGCCTTGGCCCTCAGCTTGGCAATGCTGCACGAGCGGAACTCCTCCGGGCTGGGTCGTTCTAACCCAGGCCCAGGGCTGCTTACTGCTGCTGGTGACGGCTTGGGCCACGAAGGGTTTCCCTTCTCCTGCTTCCTCTTCCAGCAATGTCCCTGGACGCTGTCCGGCTCCTTGCTCCTGCCGGACAGCACTGGCTGCCTGGCCTCGCTCTCCCTGCTGGCACACAGCTCCCCCACCTGGCCCTGCAGCTTCATCTGTCTGCGCATCTTAGCTCGGCGGTTCTGGAACCACACCTGCGCACATTTACACGTCTATTAGGAAAGTGATGTAACTGTGGATCAGCAATTACTATTCAATGTTCTTGTTAAAGTGGTAAAAACAATACACCAAATGTAATTGATCGGTCATGAATTAGACTGAACAGGAGATGACTGTAGCTAACAACACAGATTTTCAAAATGGCAAAAATTATGCTTAAATATGCAAAAGATTATTTATGTTTAGATGATAGAAACGTTGGTTTAATGGAGGAAAGACACAAAAATCTATTTAAACTTTTAAATTATGTATAATAAATTAACTTTTATAAGAATCGATAGTTAAAGTAACTGTAATACATTGTAAAATGTGCTTTGATGGGACAACCAAAAAAAAAAATACTACATGTGGTAACAAGCATTCATTTAACCTAAAAAAGTATTTCGAAAGCTAGATTCTTTCCATCACAGTAATTGTTTAAGTAAAACTAATTCAATTGCTTGTTACTACATGAAGTCATTTTTAGCTTGTACCAACAAAGCACTTTAATAGTGAACGCAATTGTAGCTGTGGTATGTTATTGTACATTTTCAAATAGCAACACTATATATGACTCATAACTTCTGTAGTACATGAAGTTGCATGTGTTTTCTGTATTTGCAGAACATTTGTGAAATGAAGCTTTGGGGAAGTGTAGTAGTGTTGGAACTAAACTTTGGTCTTTAAACATGATCTACTTCTTTCAAAATAATATATATATATATATATATATATATATTGACATAAACAGCAACATATCATAACATATAACATCAACATCAACATCAAACTCGTAGTATTTAGGCCTTATGGGGCTTCTAGGCAGTTGCTATCTTACTATCTTGTTTTTTTTATGTGGCTAATTAGTGGCATAAAAGCTTCTACCACAATGTTAGGTTCATAACTAGTGAAAAAACAAATAACACCAAACAACACCAAACCACCTAATGGACAGCATTTGAAGTAAGAGAAATTGTTTTTGACTTTAACTGGTCCCCAAAAAAGCATGAAATGACAACACTCTGGCATGCTTGCTGCAGTCTGACCAGTCCCACTCTACTGACCGTTCTGATTGTAAGTTACTAGAATGCAAGAAATGAGGTGTCTTTGCTGATCTCACCTAATACACTGCTCTAGAACATTTTCAAGGTTCACGCTTAAGCCATACCTGCACCCTGGCCTCAATCAGGTCCAGTCGGAGGGCCAGGGCCTCCCGCATGAAGACGTCAGGGTAGTGCGTGCTCTCAAAGGCCTTCTCCAGCTCCTCCAGCTGCCAGCTGCTGTAGTTGGCCCTGGCGCGCCGCTGCTTCACTGGCCGCGGTTCATCTGGAAGCCGCATCACAGTGGCCAATTAGACAAACGCTGACGGGCAACTAACGGCTCTAGATTGGCTAATTAGCGCCAGCGTTCATTAAACTCTCTTCAGCAGAGGCGCGTAATTGATTGTTAGTTACGAGCTGTTAGGCGATCCTGTGTAAACACTCCGAGTCCCATTAAAATGTCGAGGGTGGATGTTATCAGAGCACAGACCACCATCCTCAAATTACCTCTCATAGTGTGAATTGCATGTACATTATTAAAAATCTATTGCCTAAATAAACAACGCAAAACACACTGTTTTGCCGCTTCACTGGCCATGGGACAACACACCCCTTTAGCATACATTGTCTTATAGGCTGCTCTGTCTCTTGTTCTCTAAGATGTATTTCACATACGTTTAATTCCGAATAAAATGTAATTTATTCGTTGAATAAGGAATAAAGTAAATTAATATATTTGTTTTATTTCTGATTACAAATCACCTTCCCGCAAGTGTATATTAGGATATTCTCTTCAAGCCGGTATGTCCAATGGTGGCCCTTTTTTCTTTTATCATGACATTTTCACACACTGTTAAAGGCAACTTTCATTTTCACATTATGTCAGAAATACATATATCTCTCCTTCCAAAGAAAAACATGTAGCTTTAAAACAGTGACTTTACAGGAAAAGTTTTATTCCAGGTGATTTCTATTTTTGAAGTATTTCTATTATCATGAATTTTTGCTCATTGTAAAAAAACACGTTGAAATCAAATATATAATAATAAAAAGATGCTTTTTTGTGGACAGCAACAACGTGTAGGGTTGGAATGTAATGGAAATATTGGAAATATTTATTCAGAATACGAAAATATTTTTCTGCAATCATTCCAAGTTACATTGTGTAAAGACAGTTCAATCTCTTTGGAGAATACTTTTAGAATGCCTACTCGCTAAACGTGAAAAAAGAAACACCACTAGTGCTTGTTTATAAACCAGCACATGGCATGTGATGCCACACCCTAAAAAACAACTCAGAAAACTGATTTCTTCCCAAACAAAGTCTTGGTACACTGATAAATCAACTTGATTAGTTATTAATCTCAGTGTTACTGAGTTCTGATGAAGACTGAGTAGACTGATAAATCAACGTGATTAGTTATTAATCTCAGTGTTACTGATAAATCAACATGATCAGTTATTAATCTCAGTGTCACTGATAAATCCACATGATTAGTAATTAATGTTAGTGTTACTGATAAATCAACGTGATCAGTTATTAATCTCAGTGTTACTGATAAATCAGCGTGATTAGTTATTAATCTTAGTGTTACTGATAAATCAACGTGATCAGTTATTAATCTCAGGGTTAATGATAAATCAACGTGATTAGTTATTAATCTCAGTGTTACTGATAAATCAACGTGATCAGTTATTAATCTCAGTCTTAATGATAAATCAACGTGATTAGTTATTAATCTTAGTGTTACTGATAAATCAACGTGATCAGTTATTAATCTCAGTGTTACTGATAAATCAACGTGATTAGTTATTAATCTCAGTGTTACTGATAAATCAACGTGATTAGTTATTAATCTTAGTGTTACTGATAAATCAACGTGATCAGTTATTAATCTCAGTGTTACTGATAAATCAACGTGATTAGTTATTAATCTCAGTGTTACTGATAAATCAACGTGATTAGTTATTAATCTTAGTGTTACTGATAAATCAACGAGATCAGTTATTAATCTCAGGGTTAATGATAAATCAACGAGATCAGTTATTAATCTCAATGTTACTGATAAATCAACGTGATTAGTTATTAATCTCAGTGTTAATGATAAATCAACGTCATTAGTTATTAATTTCAGTGTTACTGATAAATCAACGTGATTAGTTATTAATCTTAGTGTTACTGATAAATCAATGTGATCGGTTATTAATCTCAGGGTTAATGATAAATCAACGAGATCAGTTATTAATCTCAGTGTTACTGATAAATCAACGTGATTAGTTATTAATCTCAGTGTTAATGATAAATCAACGTGATCAGTTATTAATCTCAGTGTTACTGATAAATCAACGAGATCAGTTATTAATCTCAGTGTTTCTGATAAATCAACGTGATCAGTTATTAGTCTCAGTGTTACTGATAAATCAACGTGATCAGTTATTAGTCTCAGTGTTACTGATAAATCAACGTGATCAGTTATTAATCTCAGTGTTACTGATAAATCAACGTGATTAGTTATTAATCTCAGTGTTACTGATAAATCAACGTGATCAGTTATTAATCTCAGTGTTACTGATAAATCAACGTGATTAGTTATTAATCTCAGTGTTACTGATAAATCAACGTGATCAGTTATTAGTCTCAGTGTTACTGATAAATCAACGTGATTAGTTATTAATCTCAGTGTTACTGATAAATCAACGTGATCAGTTATTAATCTCAGTGTTACTGATAAATCAACGTGATCAGTTATTAATCTCAGTGTTACTGATAAATCAACGTGATCAGTTATTAGTCTCAGTGTTACTGATAAATCAATGTGATCAGTCAGTAATCTCAGTGTTACTGAGCATTGATGAGTAAACTGATAAATCAATATGATAGGTCTTAATGTCAGTGTTACTGAGCTCGTTTATAAATAATACTGCGCTAAAGCTTGGGGTCAGCACTAACTGAGAAAAGAGCAATAAAATGAACTTATAAAGAAGCTTCCATAATTCTTTTCCATAATTCAATTCATTTCATAAATCCTCATATTTAAAAATAACTACATATAAAATTATCTTATTATTTAATAACATTTCCAAATTTTTTTCTGCCAGGTCTTAACTTTGTGTTTTTTTCCATAAACTGTGAACAAAGTATTGGTTTAAGTTTTGATGCCTAGTTTATAGCGTTTCAGTGTACACTGTATGACCCCAAACTTCTGTGCAATAAATAACGTAATCTTTTTATTTTAAACTAATCTCTTTAGTTTTAATTGGACAAATTGATGAGATGCTGCATGGCTCTTACCAATGTTCTCAGAGAGGTGGACCATGCCAGCAGCCTGTGAGGCCAACAGCAGAGCTTGTTTGCAGGGCTCAGGCTGCAGGTAGGTACGCAGGAGCTCGTAGCTGAGCAGTGGAGTAGGTATCAGAAGCTGAGGAGGGCCCAGCCTGCTGGGAAAAGCAGGAAAGAAGTGAGCTGCCGGGGAGTGAAGGATGCCGGGGCCCAGCGTGGACAAGAGCTGCCCAGCGCCAAACATGATGATCCACTAAAGATCCACAGATGAACGTCCAGAAGAGGCCAGCAGTAACAGCAGTAAGCTTGAAGACCCAGAACTAGACTGTTGCAGATCTGATCAGGTACATGACTAGAGCTCTGCAGACTTGCGTCTCCTGATGTAAAGATGATTTACAGGTCTTGCTTGAGATTAGGTGGCAGTTAACGCTGTAGTATGAACTGACTGGAAGATTCATAAGGTCCATTCACTGAAAAGCCACTGTGTCTGAGGAGGCTCCAAGTTGGTCAGATAAAAAAATAAAAACTGAAGATCTGCGCTCTTCTTTGAGGTAATGCTCAGTCACCTGAGTCAGGTGTGACTTCCACTTTCATAGGGCCCCCACCTTCTGCTGCGGTCACATGACCCACCTGTGTCCACTAATCCCTCTTGAACAGGGCCGGGTTTGAATGGAGACAAACATCCAATCATAGGTACGGGAATTCACCCCACGCTTCGTTTAAGAGCAGACTCTGAGAGCATCACTCTTCATCAGTGCTCCACCGTGACACCTAATTCCTTCATATCCCCACCCCAGCCTGATAAGAGAGTGGTGAATACAGTGCCTCACTTCCATTTGGGGAGGCCTTTGTTTGTTCTGCTGTGCTCCTCAGGCAAGTTCAGGCACTTTTTGGCTTCTGCACTCTGTATTAATGTGACAAACCAGACACAAGGCACTGGAGTGTAACGAGACAAGAAAAGAAAAAAAAAAACTTGTTCCTGAGATGCAAACACTTAGACAGACACGTATGCAGTAGTTGGACAGGCTTGCTTCTCCATCTATGCGCAGTCATTACTGCAGTCATTTGAGAGGCTTAGGTCTTGAAAACACGGGCTGGTGAAACAAGGATATTAAATCAGGGAGAAAGGATCAGGGGTTCACAGCTGAGAAGCTTTCAGTAAGGATCCCCCAATACACACAGAGATTTAGATAAAATCTTCGGCGAGAGCGCAAACAAATAGCCTCTGTTTGCACAGTAAACACGTCCCACTAATTGGCCCACATAATTGACATTCATTTACTAGCCCATTTACGGCATATGGCTGTTTGCATCACACTCATTTGCTCCTCTACACATCCGGAAAAGAGAGAGAGAGAGAGAAAGAGAGAGACTGTCCTCTGGGAAGGTGCTGATGAGTTTCTATAATCAAATGTGACTGAAAAATGAAATTTACAAAGCCGGGTGAGGCTGAAATGCAGAGAGTGGCAGAGCAGCTGGGAATTCTGTCACCAGATGAAAATGATTAAAGCTGACTCCTTTGATCCAGGAACCGTCTGAGTGGGTTATCTCGCTCAAGCCTGTCTCCACAATGAGAAGCAGATCACCTGTCCAAACAGAAGGAATTGTTCTGGGGCTTGGCTAAGGACATAGTTCACTAACAATGGCTGTGGGTCACCGATCCCCGTCCTTTGAAAACAGATCGCTTGTGTAAAAAAAGTGTTTCAGACTTTTCTCGGCATTGAATTCTTGAGGAACTGAATCGGAGGGATCCAAAATCATATCAGATGCCATGATTCCTGGAACGAGAAGGCTTTTACAAAAACACCTGCGAGATTCTACCGTCCATCGCAAAGGGTCAAAAGTAATTTGGCAAACTTGGGAAAACAGGAAAAGCTCCTTGCACATCTGCGTTTACATCTGGGCACCATTCAAAGAGGACGGCAATCCATTCGACACAGCTGCATGGCAGGCGCTGACGGACGGGCGATGAGTGCGCCGTGATCGACTGTCTGGGAACCAAACCCAGGTGTGTCAATTAATCCACTGGAAGCGCATTACCTCGCAGTCACCCCACACACCCTGACGGCTGATCAGATCACGAAGAGCTGTCACCGGCCTTGGTGTGCTAACCACTGGGGCTTTGATCAGCTCTCAGGCAGCATAGTTCGGAAGAGCCGAACACTCTGAGTCACGACGGAGCAAGGAGGACGAGAGATCTCTCTACACCTGTCCAAACACCAGATATCCTCTGCAGACTGTCCGCACTAGTTCCAGCAGCTTGAGGTTAATAACAGGTGTTGTTGGAAAGCAACTCTCAATGCTGCAGAAACAGTGAAGAGTCTTAGAAACAGTTTTGAGGCAGGAAATCCCTGATCCGATGGCTAAAGTGTAGGTCCACAAAGCAAGTTCTACAGATGAAGTCAACTCTTTTGTGACACCAGACGCTGTTAATTCCACCTGGCGTGAGTTGTCTACTACAGTTGTTTTCTAGCCCTGGCCCTGAAAGACCCCTGCCATGTATGTTCAGATGGTTTAACCAATCAGCTCCCATTAGTGGGAGTGTAAAAGCAGGAAAAATGCAAAACAAAATATGTGGGCAGGTGTATTTCTTTTAACAGTAATCCTTATGAAGACATTCATTGGATGTTTCAATATGTCCCTCTTTAAGATGTTAGCAAAGTGGTTCACAGTGGTTTAATGTGAAATGCACCATTCTAGTGAAACTTTGTTCACAGCTGTGGTTCTAAGAACCACAGAAAGATATTACATAAATGATTACCAATAGCTGATTACCAAAGACCTGAGCTGTAAGAAATGTTTTTGGCCTAAAATGCATTTTTAAACTTTCATAGCAGAAAGGCACACGCAAAGGTAAATAATATCTGTAGAAAACTTCCTTCTTCAGCTGTACCACTACCTTGCTATCATTATCATGAAAAGTCACATGTCATTTTTGATAATAAATACTTAAGTAGGCATTGTAGATATTACAAACCCTATCCCTTACAATCATAACCATTGTAAGGAACTTTTCTCCTCAGTTCTCATCAATGTCACATCTCTGAATCACTACCAATAAAAGAATTATACTGAAAGTTTTTAAAGGAGTCTCTTTCTAAAAGATCCAAAGCAGCAATGCCTGCATCTGAGTGGAAATACACATAACAGTATTTTTTCTTTAATTATTATTTAGAAAAATACCCATAAATATTATCACATGCCATTTGCTCTGCTGTGACTTTGTATTAAGCTGCTAGTGCGCATTTAGGGGTGAAATGGGACAGACAGCGCAAGGCCTCAATAAAAAATCAAAATACAAAATAAGAGTATGAACCTTTATAATTACCATAAGAACACTGTAAATATAAAGGTTGTAACGCATTAAGGTTGTAACGCAAGGTTGTTACTACAAGCTTTAACAGAACCAGGCATACATCTATGTTGATCCCATAGGAGAAGATTCTGTATGGAGTGAGAGAAAAGGTACAAACTTGAAACTGGAATCTTTATAGAGGGTTATGCATGTTATTATAACGACTTAAAAGCTCATGCCCAGTTTTATATATGGCTTATTTATAAAGTGTTAGCAAGCATTTAAGTACTTTTATAAATGTTGACTTGCAAGCTAACCTTTGAGACAGCTTCCAGTTTTGTAATTTAGTTATTAGTAGTGGTGTAAATTGGCTGAATTTGGATTTAAGAAAGCTGTAAAGGTTTAATGCAACACTATGCAGGTTTTGAGGATTTGGAGACTTCTATGGTGGAAATTCGGAATTGCATGCGATTTGCAAAATAACTTTTTTCAGTGTTGGTTTTGCACTGGACCCCCCACAAGACTTTTACAAGCATATTGAAAGAAGCTTTGTTAATTATGTGTTGGTAAATTTCCTGCTGGTGTCATCATATCACCCTTGGTATAATGATGATTTTGCAATCTAAATGATTAGATTTGAGATTTAACCATCATGTCGGACCTTCTTTCTGAGCCTGTGTGTGGTATTAATACGTAAAGACGTATGATGTGTTCTGAAAAACTTCTGGCAGGGCACGTGTTCTCTTTTCTCCATACTGTACATGGTAGCTCCATACTGTAATGCTACTAATTTTAACATTACATAGTGCTTTAATCCTGTTCCTGGATACCCACAGTCCTTCACACTATTTCTGCCCCAACACACCTGATCCAGCTTATGAGGGGCTTGAGAATCAATTGTTTGTATCAGGTGTGTCGAGGCAGAGAACGCTTCTGTAATGCAATGATCACCCGAGAGCAGGATTAAAAACTGGTCCACTGGATTGAAAGAAAGTTAAACAAACCATGTGGAGTGATATCATAAGTAAGTAGAAAAAAAAGGGAATTTGGAGAGTCCCTAAAAAAGGGCATGACTATACACACCTGTTCAAGAACCAGGTTGGAGCGGATTGACCAATCCAGACCTGTTTCTGAAAAATAGTTGCCTATGGATAATTGAAGACAGCATTAGAAGAACAATGCTGGCTGTCCAAGTAAGGCCCCGTTCGCCTAACAGGCACTCTGATTCTGTGAATCCTTTCTGACAAAGCCAGAATAGAGAGCTTAACCACAAGTCACAGCATCAACAACTCGCTGAAACATTCAGAGAGGGGTCCCTTCACTTTTCTGTGAGGGTTTAAGCCCCACAAAGGCTTCACCTCCTGTTTCACTAGAGCTGCAAACCAGAGAAGGAGAAACAAGACATGCTTATACAAATTCCCCTCATGCTAACATACTAATCTCAATTGTTTTTAATACAAAATCACAATTAAAGCAAATCATTGAAATATAAGATGGTAAATAGGCTGCCTAAATGGGTCGGTGACAGCGGCAAACAATAAACACAGCACACTATTTGTTATGCTCTTTCATTTGTGGCACCATCAAGCGTCTCGAATGAGCTCGCGGCTGTGTCTTAGTGTGGCACGGATTCTGGTGATTGATCTATTTGTGAAGCCGGATCATAATTTAGGAGGGCTAATTGCTTTCTGCAGCACTAGGAAATGATTCATGCATTATCGGCTGACTGTTACAGGCAGGCTTAAACGGCAAGGCTGAGACTCGAAGAGGAAAGGACTAATCCTCTACGAAAGACGCTGAGGAGCCTCAAAAACCTCAGCTAATCTAAAACAAACAAGGCAGTTTTCTTTTTTTATTTCTAAAACACTATTCCAAACTGTTGTAACCACATCACTTATTATTAAACAGGCGTTTCAGTTGTTGTCTCGCTCGAGCTTAGGAGCTATCAGATTCCAGGCCAGCTGTGCCAGCAGAGGACAGAGATGACACAAAGCATTAGCAATGTGTAATACCATTAATTCTCATCCACAAGAGTGACATTTAAGTGAACACAACAGCTCCACAGGCAAAAACTGAAGAGAAAAAAAAAAGAATGATGATCCATAGTTTGAGTCATGGGAAACTGTGTCTGAATGTTGCAGGCAATGACAACAGACAGCTCAGATGAAATCAAAGTGCAAGTGGAAGCGTAAGCGAGAAGTAATGGTGTATCATGATGTATCATCAGAATCCCTGATAAGAAAAACAGCATAGGGACGTGTTGGGTGACACTTCACAGTGAAACTAAGCTGAACTCTGATCTTTTGATCTTTCTCTGTTTACACCTGCAGTTTCTTCCAGTCGACACTCCTGGTGATACTGATCTCCTAGTTTGGCCTGAGGACTCCGTAATGGCACATAAGTCATCCATTAGCACCTGATTGGTTTTGTCAATTACTGCCGCCATAAAACGGACCCCAAGACAATGTGGGCATTGTGATTTGGCTTGGCACTGTGTCGGTGCATTCCCTGTGTCTTCACTCTCTCTCTCTCTCTCTGGTAATTGTATCTTCCCAGTCAGCGGGCTGATTGGTTTAGTCCTGGATCACTGGCGCTGGGCTAAACTCGAGAGCCTGGGCCGCTTTTCATGTCAAAACCTTCAAGGAAAGCGCTCGCGATCCAAAAGCAATCACACTTTACACTTCAAAGCGACGAGGGGGAAAAAGGAAGGCGAGAGTCAGTCTGCGCTTTTTTCCCCCCTTTCCACGCTAGCCAGGCACCCACTCATGCGTGGAGGAAGAGGAGATGATCTAAGACGAAGGTGCCGTTGAGGAGAAGACAGAGCCGACAGGTGTGCGCCGGGCAGGTAGCGGCACATCTCTGACCCTCCCAAAGGTGAAGGAGACACAAGCAAAATCTCCCCTCCTGCCGCTCCACTCCTTTAACAGTTTAAGAAGGAGCATTGTGAGCAGGAGCGGATCAACCCCGCTCACCTTTTTCCACATACACGACCAGTGAAGCTCTGGCGGTGTAGGCACTAGTGGAGAAACAGCGGTTCCCAGACTCTGAGGATTACAAGGGGGCTGCTCCGCAGGCCTGTACAGAGGGGTACATAGAAGGCCAATGATGGCACGTTGTCAAAAATCAAACATAAATAAAACATAAGTTTGATAAATGATTTTTTTAGTTTTTGGTTATTTTATTTTTTATCCTTATTATTAGCTATTTTAATTAATATATTGTGTTGATTTTTTAAATATTATTGCACAGTGTCCTTGGGTGACCTTGAAATAAGTGACTTTGAGTCACTTATTTCACTTATTATTTTATAAATGAAATAAATTATTATTATAATTACTATTATAACTATATTTGATACTAGTTAGATACTGCCAGTGACTGCAGGAGTGGGTATAAAAACAATGCTATCAAGTCTGACATGTTATGCTTCCCCTAACATGAGGTCTCACAATGATATTACCTTTTTTTATTGCAAACAAAATTCATAAAAAATTCAAAAATTCTAAATTAGTTTCCCCATAATTCCTCATTTTGTTAAAAATGTACAAATATAAGGAAACTAACGTGTATGTCGGCCATATTTAAAACATGAGATGCCTGAAAGAGAAAATCAACTGAAAGTCATAACCTTTAGAAAAGATAAGATAAGAATAAAAATATGTGACGCATCATGTTTGTCACCTGAGATTCCAGCTAATGGGAGCGATGTCCTGACGTCACGAAGGTGTGTTGAAGCCTGCGCAGAGGATGAGGAGCAAGTGCAATGCCAGAATTACAAATCTGTAGCTGCTTTGCTCCCTCCAGATTTAACTGTTATGTGACCAGCATGCATTGTTTTCAGTACAGCATGCATCACCTTAAGTTGACTGCAAGTCCCACAAAAATGGGTGCACAAAAGCATATTTGTCATTCTTTTGCATGTAGAAAAACAATCCCAAACATCCCAAAGTTTCAGTTGTGCGCTCACAACACTCCAGAAAGTTGTTAAAAACACACCTACAAAAAACACATGAAAAATCTCTTTGCACATTTTTGTCTTTCTTTGAGAAATATGAAGGACTTGAAGTGAAAAAGGATGAAAAGCCATAGTGTCATGGTTGATGGTATTATTATTAGTTATCACAGCAGTTCATGAGTGAGGGTTACACAATTGCAAAAAAAAAAAGTCCAAAGAAGATTTCAGAAGCCCCAGTTAACAAGCCTGCAGTAGCAGTAGTTACAGCCACTGAGTGCTTGTTAGAATTAAGTAGTAACAGTACTCAACAGCTGAAACTTGAGTACTTGTAACTTATAGTGTATTCCATTTTCCACACACCTCACCAATCCTAAACTTCAAATCCAGAATGTCTGCAAGAATCACATAATTATTTAAATTACTTCAGTTGAACTGTTTACATCAAGGTATTTTTGCTTACACTGTTTATATGAAGTGGGTATAAATACAACAGCACAAATAATATTGCAATTTACATCAACCAAATCATGGAATCGAACTTCCTACATTGTTTTTACTGAAGGAGTAATACGTGGAGATTGTCAGTTTCACAACATAGCATTCACTCCTAAGTCCATATAGTCCATATTTTACACTATACTGTACACTACCAGTCAAGCATTTTAGAATAAACTGTTCACTGGTAGTGTACTAAAACTGTTGACTGGTAGTGTACTAAAACTGTTCACTGGTAGTGTACTAAAACTGTTCACTGATAGTGTACTAAAACTGTTCACTGATAGTGCACTAAAACTGTTCACTGGAAGTGTACTAAAACTGTTCACTGGTAGTGTACTAAAACTGTTCACTGATAGTGTACTAAAACTGTTCACTGATAGTGCACTAAAACTGTTCACTGGTAGTGTACTAAAACTGTTCACTGATAGTGTACTAAAACTGTTCACTGGTAGTGTACTAAAACTGTTCACTGGTAGTGCACTAAAACTGTTCACTGGTAGTGTACTAAAACTGTTCACTGGTAGTGTACTAAAACTGTTCACTGGTAGTGTACTAAAACTGTTCACTGATAGTGCACTAAAACTGTTCACTGGAAGTGTACTAAAACTGTTCACTGGTAGTGTACTAAAACTGTTCACTGGTAGTGTACTAAAACTGTTCACTGGTAGTGTACTAAAACTGTTCACTGATAGTGTACTAAAACTGTTCACTGATAGTGCACTAAAACTGTTCACTGGTAGTGTACTAAAACTGTTCACTGGTAGTGCACTAAAACTGTTCACTGGTAGTGTACTAAAACTGTTCACTGGTAGTGTACTAAAACTGTTCACTGGTAGTGTACTAAAACTGTTCACTGATAGTGTACTAAAACTGTTCACTGATAGTGCACTAAAACTGTTCACTGGTAGTGTACTAAAACTGTTCACTGGTAGTGTACTAAAACTGTTCACTGGTAGTGTACTAAAACTGTTCACTGGTAGTGTACTAAAACTGTTGACTGGTAGTGTACTAAAACTGTTCACTGGTAGTGTACTAAAACTGTTCACTGATAGTGCACTAAAACTGTTCACTGATAGTGCACTAAAACTGTTCACTGGTAGTGTACTAAAACTGTTCACTGGTAGTGTACTAAAACTGTTCACTGATAGTGTACTAAAACTGTTCACTGGTAGTGTACTAAAACTGTTCACTGGTAGTGTACTAAAACTGTTCACTGGTAGTGTACTAAAACTGTTCACTGATAGTGTACTAAAACTGTTCACTGGTAGTGTACTAAAACTGTTCACTGGTAGTGTACTAAAACTGTTCACTGGTAGTGTACTAAAACTGTTCACTGATAGTGTACTAAAACTGTTCACTGGTAGTGTACTAAAACTGTTCACTGGTAGTGTTCTAAAACTGTTCACTGATAGTGTACTAAAACTGTTCACTGGTAGTGAACTAAAACTGTTCACTGGTAGTGTACTAAAACTGTTCACTGGTAGTGCACTAAAACTGTTGACTGGTAGTGTTCTAAAACTGTTCACTGGTAGTGTACTAAAACTGTTCACTGGTAGTGTACTAAAACTGTTCACTGGTGGTGCACTAAAACTGTTCACTGGTAGTGCACTAAAACTGTTCACTGATAGTGCACTAAAACTGTTCACTGGTAGTGTACTAAAACTGTTCACTGGTAGTGCACTAAACTGTTCACTGGTAGTGCACTAAAACTGTTCACTGATAGTGCACTAAAACTGTTGACTGGTAGTGTACTAAAACTGTTCACTGATAGTGCACTAAAACTGTTGACTGGTAGTGTACTAAAACTGTTCACTGATAGTGCACTAAAACTGTTCACTGGTAGTGTACTAAAACTGTTCACTGGTAGTGCACTAAACTGTTCACTGGTAGTGCACTAAAACTGTTCACTGATAGTGCACTAAAACTGTTGACTGGTAGTGTACTAAAACTGTTCACTGATAGTACACTAAAACTGTTGACTGGTAGTGTACTAAAACTGTTCACTGATAGTGTACTAAAACTGTTGACTGGTAGTGTACTAAAACTGTTCACTGGTAGTGCACTAAAACTGTTGACTGGTAGTGCACTAAAACTGTTCACTGATAGTGCACTAAAACTGTTGACTGGTAGTGTACTAAAACTGTTCACTGGTAGTGCACTAAAACTGTTCACTGGTAGTGCACTAAACTGTTCACTGGTAGTGTACTAAAACTGTTCACTGGTAGTGTACTAAAACTGTTCACTGGTACTGCACTAAAACTGTTGACTGGTAGTGTACTAACACTGTTCACTGGTAGTGTACTAAAACTGTTCACTGGTAGTGTTCTAAAACTGTTCACTGGTAGTGTACTAAAACTGTTCACTGGTAGTGCACTAAAATTGTTCACTGGTAGTGTACTAAAACTGTTCACTGGTACTGCACTAAAACTGTTCACTGGTAGTGTTCTAAAACTGTTCACTGGTAGTGTACTAAAACTGTTCACTGGTAGTGTACTAAAACTGTTCACTGGTAGTGCACTAAAACTGTTCACTGGTAGTGTACTAAAACTGTTCACTGGTAGTGTACTAAAACTGTTCACTGGTAGTGTACTAAAACTGTTCACTGGTAGTGCACTAAAACTGTTCACTGGTAGTGTACTAAAACTGTTCACTGGTAGTGTACTAAAACTGTTCACTGATAGTGCACTAAAACTGTTCACTGGTAGTGTACTAAAACTGTTCACTGGTAGTGTACTAAAACTTTTCACTGGTAGTGTACTAAAACTGTTCACTGGTAGTGTTCTAAAACTGTTCACTGGTAGTGTACTAAAACTGTTCACTGGTAGTGCACTAAAACTGTTCACTGGTAGTGTACTAAAACTGTTCACTGGTAGTGCACTAAAACTGTTCACTGGTAGTGTACTAAAACTGTTCACTGATAGTGTACTAAAACTGTTCACTGGTAGTGTACTAAAACTGTTCACTGGTAGTGTACTAAAACTGTTCACTGATAGTGTACTAAAACTGTTCACTGATAGTGTACTAAAACTGTTCACTGGTAGTGTACTAAAACTGTTCACTGGTAGTGTACTAAAACTGTTCACTGGTAGTGTTCTAAAATGGTAGTGTTTTAATTTTTTTTACCCGTAGTGTATATTCAGCCTACAGCAGCTTAGCTCCACTGACTTGTATTGTTAGTTCTGAGTGTTTTTTGAATGAGGCTGAATTCAGAGCAGTCAATCAGAAAAAAGCTAATTTACGTTAGATCAGTGAGCTGGTTTTATTCTACAGGATAAAGAGTGTTTCGAAATTGAAATGAACTGTGGGAAAGTTACCACATAACAGTTAACCAACCCCTGTGTCATGGGGCAAAGGCGGGGCACATGCTTTTCATACCTGATATTCATGAAATATTTTATGTTTGGCATTTAGTCTTTTAGTCAGGGTTTTTTTTTTGGTTTATTGAGGTTTTATGTAGCTGTATTCCCAGCCGTCTCTCAAAACTATGAATTATATTTTTGCATGCAGTAAGCTACACCACAAAATTACTTTAGACTTAAAATTACTTCAATGTTTAAAACTTTACTAGTGTATTAATTCATTATTCATTGTGGCAAACTCTGAAAGAACAAGAAAACCGAATGGCAGAATGGCTTATATGTTGACAAGAAAGCCAAAGCCAAACTTTTATATAACAGCTATAGACCTATAAGAAGGTTTAGCTCAGACAGGATGGAGTGGTCATCAGAAGCAAGCCGTACGTGCAACCTCAGTGCTGAAAAATGATGAGGTAAAAACAAAAGTCTACAATCATTAAAGGAATGTCTGGAGATAAGAGAAGCAGCAACTGATGAAAAGAAGACCTTGTCAACTGAGCATTAAAGTAGATTTATTAGGTATAATTAGATTTATATTATAAAATGAACACCTAAAGATAATACCATTGGATCGAGTCTGTTAACTGTCCACGACTACGAGTACAGCTTTTTACTGATAACCTCAGCAGTCAGCAAGAGTTAGGATATTTAGTGCAATGTGAGATTTAGTGTAGTGTCAGTAGAATTATTGTAGGCATGTCATTTCAATCACACTTAGCCATGATTTAGCTCCGGAGGTCATGTATGCTTTCGGACGTATCCATGGCACATCAATGGCCTAACAGCTGCTTTATGGAGAATCACAGGCCTTGAAGATGAAAAGCAGTTGCTCATCATAGTCTTCAGTAACACCTCGCAGCCAGTCCCAGCCCCAGCAGAACTGTCACTCAGCTCCGTTCCGCCCCAGAGCCAGTCGAGCTATGGGAGACTGGCGTTTCTGCAAGAGCGCAGGCAGTTAAAGAATCTGAGGCAAGCTGATGAAACCCCGCCACTAAAAGCTGCTGAAAAAGATATGCACGCGTTACATGACACCTTACAGGTGCAATTAACACGGATCAAGCGCATCGTCTGCGAGACAGATGATAGAGTAGATTGACGCATTCACATGAGCAATTAGCTATTCCAGTAGTAACAACGCGCCACTGAGGGGCTTAATACATTTTTTAACCCCCAGCTTGGGGAGCCACTGAAGTTTGTTTGGTGTATTCCCTTCCCAACACACGTGATGCAACGCATGAAGGGCCTGATATGCTGCAGGATCATGTGTGCTGGTGCAGGGAATACTTGAAACAATAGCATGAAGACATAATTGAATTAAGACGTCACAGTGAAGGATGGTGTAATGACAGGACTGGTTACTGTTTAAAGTTTTCATGTAAGGAGGCCAAAAAGCTGCCCTTATTTTTATTTCAGAGAGACCAAATGTCAGAGGGTCACTGACAATTTTGCCAGTCGAACGCAATCAGACGCTGTAAATCTAAAGTCCACCAAGAGATGGGGTTTCCTAAATTCCACCCCCAGCCACTCATCATCACTTATGACATGTTAAAAGGAGAGCGGCGAACATGCATGAGAGCGTGGCCATGCATGGAACCCGGCGGCTGAGGACGAGCCTTTCATCAGTCAAAAAATGCACCCCGCTCACTGAGAGCCTGTCACTCGGAGCAGAGAACAGCTTCCCCTGGCTGCCAGTACAGGCTTGCCTCACCCTATTCCGCCCCATTCAACGTCCAGTAGCCGCAGGAGCCCACTCACCCGGACACCCCACTGTAACCAGAAACCCACACGGCCACTCTTGTCCCACCTTAACTGAGTTATCTTAAAAGTTTCTGGCCTAGAAGGAGCACATAAACATCCTAATAAGGCTCTGCCCCTTTTTCATGGGGAATCATAGTTTATTCAAGTGTCCTATTCGTACACTTCTAAACTAAATATAAGCGAGTATGCTTTTAGTTTAGTGTTTACAAATTTCTCAGGGATGTACTTAACACAGTTATACTTAAGTATACTTGGGTTATACTGACAAGTACACAGAAAGGTCTAGGTACATTTGGCCTTTACTTGTACTTAAGAAAAGTATGCGTAAGTATTCTTGTCCTGCACAGAAGGCATCCAGTACAATATTTGTTTGTCACTTTTTATATATATATAAAATACAAATATGTTATTGAATCTGAGTGTGTCTTGTTAATGTGTCCACTAAGTGAGTAAGTAAAGTTGTTAAAGTTCTATTTTAAGTAGTAACTAAACCTAGTTGTATAATTTAAAGTGCAGAAATAATATATAAGCAGTAAATTATAAGTATCATATTAATTTCACAAGTATACTTTCAGTTCAAAAACATCTAAACTAGAAGTATACTGAGAGCACGAAGGTGTACTTTTAGTAAACTAAAAGTGGGATAGCAGTATGTAACTTTTAGCTAAAGGGCAGCTTGGTGGCACAGTGGGTAGAGCTGCTGCTTCATGGCAAGAAGGGTCTGGGTTTGATTCCCAGACACAGTGACCACATTCCTCTCTGTACAGTGGTTGTATAGTCTCTCAATGTCTGTGTGGGTTTCTTGCAACACTCAGAAGAGGCACAGTCAGGTGAATTGTGGCTGTGTATGTCTATGTGATCATCTTATTTGAAGATGAATTAACAAACTACTAAACTAACAGTAAACCCACAAGTGTACTTTTGGTGTAGTTGCAGTAAAAGATGTAAACTAATAGTCTACTTGAAGTCTTCTACTCTTACACTTAAAGTATACATAAAAATATACTTTTATAAACTAAAAAGTGGGCCAATTTAGTCCCAAGAAGTATGAAAATAGTACAGATAAAGTGTACTACTAGTAAACAAATATATTGTATACTGACTACATAAAGTATACTACATAAAATATACTTAAATTTAAGTTTATGTAAAAAAAATTAACTTTAAGTATACTTATTCAAAAGGGTGTTCTAGTGGCTGGAGCTGTTAACAGACACTTGACCAACATAGTGGAAATGAAGATATAGAAAATCTTGCTCCTGGCTCGTAACTCATTTGTCCGTGGACGCGTGTGGAAATGCAGAGCGCCAAACATGGAGTGCAACAGGTGGCAGCACAAGCTCTAAGAAAGATTTACAATGTGTAAATAGTCGGAACTGTAAGCTTTAAGATGTGTAAATGTGTTAGTGTGCTATTCTGCACTGGGCTACGGGGCTGTTTACAGGGGTAGTGCAGGAACGTTAGAGTCTACTATCAAATAGAGGTATATGGCTGTTGATGACCTCACTGCTATCCTGGCTTTTAAAAGCACAAAAATGTCTCTTTATTAGCCACGTCATTACAATATTTAGTTAGGTGAGCTAAACACACTCAAATATTTATGTTGACACTATGCTGCATTATGCTTGAAGTATACATGAAGCTACTGATAATACACAGTAACATATGGACCACAGGAATTTATGTTATGATCTAATTGAACACAGGGCATTAACTTAAATTGTAATAAGATAATTATGTACAAAAATCATAATTTTTGGGGTATTTTCAATTTATTTTCATTATTTAGGATTTATGGTTGCGTATTGCAAAGCAATGCTGGTAATATTGTGCGATTCGGACTTGTGTACAGGTTTTTGATCCGTAAAACATTTTCCGGATTTTTTTCCTATAGAGAATGAATAGTATAGAAAGGTGCATGCAAATCTACTGCACTTCTGCTTGTCTGATCTACACTGTGGTCAGGGCAGAATCCTGACCACCACTGCAGTGCTGGTTTGACCCGTAATCGTCTGTTTGTTGTTTTTTTCTTTTTTCCCCATAGAGTCCTATTCATTTTCGGTCACTCTCAAACCTCTCAATCAGGGCAGGTTCCCAAACACACTGACCTGCACTTCTCTACTTGTCGTTTATTCATCCCTTGTTCCTCACACTGCTTAAGCTGCGCAACCATCATGCGTTTTTTTTCAGGAAATGCACGTTTCTATTTTTTTTCATTGCTCGTTTTAAAACATTACTTCTGTTTCTTTTAGGATGTTTTCACACTGGAGTTTTTTTCTGGACGCAGAATCGCTTGCTCTGATATGTTTGGTCAAGTGTGGCCAAGTTTCTGAACCTGGAAGTGATCCAGCAATCTCTGGTTTTCCTTAAATCGGTGTTCAGGGGTGCAGTCCACTGCATGTGTGGAAAGTAACCCCTGCAAGATTTTTATTTTTAACAGCTTATTTTTTTTCTAAAGGCTATGTAAGATAAAGCTCACCAGTTGAGCTGTGAGCAGCCCTAGGAGTTTGTGGTTAGCTTGACTCAGCTGAGCAAAGTGGCCTGGACAGGCTTAACACTTCAACAGATCAGTAAAATATGCTGGAGAGAGACCATTAAGAGCTTTCAATGTCATCAGGCTTGCCATGAGAACTCATAGTCAATGCGAAACTTAACAGGGAGCCAGAGTAAACTAAATAAGATCAGCGCAATGGAGCCTATTTAGACATCCAGCAGGGCACCTGGCCAATAACATGTTATTCTAGTTTCATTTAGTTGTTACGAAAGCACGAACTCTTATTTCTTGGCATCTTGTAGAGTTTGCACATACCTTATTTTTGGATACAGTTGTCGTTAACAAACTGTCATTATATTGCTAGTAGTCTTGAGTAAGAGGGCTGATCTCAGAATTGGTCATTGTTAATCAAGAGGATCAATGTCAACACTCCTACTCTGGTTTGTAGATACAGGCCCAGGATTCCATTTTCAACCATTCCCACCGTACTCTATTGTAGTCAAAGCACATATGCACTTCAATTTGTTGCAATACACATATTTTATGAGTGTTTACATTTAGATTCTTAGCTTTGCTTTACAATTCTCTTAGCTGTTTATATTATATCTTAGAACTACAGAACAGACTTTTATCTGTCTGCTTCTTGTTTGTATATAGCATATCTTTTTCTGTATTTATTTTATTGGGTTGTATTTCATTTGTTGTTGACACCTGCACCAAGAGAAAATCCTTATACATCCAGTTTTTGGCAAATAAAGATGCCAACCATTCCTTAATCCCTTCTGGTGGTGGAAATTATGACTGCAGTGGTCCACATTGTGTAATTATTTATTCAACTTCTCTATAATAGTCAAGAATTACACCACAAATGTAGCCTACACTAGACTTTAATAGATGTGTAATACTTATTTTTTTTACTTTACATGTTAGTTTATGTACATTTCCTACTTTAAAAGTCTGTATATGCAAAACATGCCTATGTAAAAATCTGATTGTGGCATTTGGTTAATCAATCATCAATCTTTTATAAGAGAACTGCACTGTATCTAAATGAATGTGTTTCAACTCATAGTCATACCACATACAGACACCTTACTATGAGTATGTGACCGAGGCATCAGACAGCCTGCCCCTATGCTCTGTGCAGACTGGTGGCCCCTCGCTCTTAGTGATTGAACAATTACTGACTCAGTTAATTTAGCCCAGACCCCAGAGGTGTGGCGATGGCCAGCATGCAGGCGTACTGTTCTTCTAGTTTCTTCTGACGCCACAGAGAGGTTTTTCAGATGAAGTAAGCGACGCCGGAGAAAAACAACTCACACTTTCACGGCAAATTGCCTTCCATCACGGTGGTTGTAGCAAACTCATCAGAGCCACAAACGCAAGGGAAATGCCAAAAGAACGTAGCCTCACTCCTTTTCAACCATGCAGAAAGAGTTCATTGCCCTCCTGAACCATCTCCAAAAAAGGAAACTGTTCTAAAAAGACCAGGCCAAAAAAAAAAACAATTCATAAGAACTTGATAGAAGACCACCAGCAGGACCACAAAAAAATAATAACACACAAACCAAACCAACATTTTCAAACATCTTTTTTTTATTATGCAAAGCACTTTAGTAACACAGGCAAATGACTGAGCTTGCTTTCAAAAAGTCACCATAATCATCCATGTTTTATAATCATTTTATCATCAATATTTCCAAAAGGTCAGAATGCATCTAAAATAAAATCTAATTAAGAGATGTTGCAATGAAAAACAAAACAAACAAAACGTTGCACATGACCTTGACCTTTGACACTTATGTTTGAGACACAGTTAAAACTACGAAGAGAATGCGTTCAGCAATAAGAACTAAGTTGTAGCCTCCATGTGCAGGACCTTCATAGACTCCGATATCATGGAGCTGGTGTCAATCTGGCCATAGATTCCCACTAAGAAGGCCTTGTGGAGCAGAATGTCGGCGTGCTCTGGAGAAAAACAGAACAAAAACTTGCATCAGCATTTAGGTAGTCACAAAGATTTGCTTCTCTTCAAACATGAGCCTAAATAAACTGAACGCACAGTCATCATCATTAACATATACAAGAAATCTGCTCATTGGTCACATTTCCAAAAACAAAATTCTCCTTGTTACCTTGACAGAGCAGCACATACTCTGGAAGGTTCCTCAGGGCTGTTTGGACAACATCAAAGTTCCCACTGCCCATACAGTACATGAACGTAGGCAGAAAGTCTGATGCTAGACTATATAAGAGAACAAAAAGAGGTCACTGACTGGTTCTAAGTTTAGAAGCATATAGATTTAGTTCCAGCTACCAGAACCTCATCATTTTGTTCTAGGAGTGCATATTCCAGTGCTTTGAAAGTGCTGACTTACCTGGGAGTGTTCTGAATGCAGCGCAGGGCCAGGCTGAAGGCCATATTGCGACACAGTTCCTCAGATGAGCTCATCAGTCTCTGCAGGTCATTCTAGAAAACATGAACAGTACATTTAAGGAAGGTGTGATATTTTTCCCTCCATATATTCTTTACTGGGGGACTTAATTAAGCAGGCTTACCACGAAATACTGGATTATTTCTGGATTCCTCTTGGATTTCTCATCCACCTCAGTTAAGACCTCCAGCACATCTGAGAAAAGCAATAACGTAGAAAGGTCATTTTTGTCCAGCAAGAAAGGCTCCCAAGTAATTAAAGGAAGTGAAATAATTATTATGATGTCCATTTCCATTTAGGCTACACAAAAGATTTTATGTCTCGCCTTCAATGGCTTCCCCTCTAGAGATCTTCTTCAGGTATTTGGTCATGTCTGCTGAGGTGAGCGGCGTGGAGGCTGAAATACTGACCAGAGGCAGAGAGCCAGAGGATGATTCTTCAGCTGTGGGGGGGAAAGAGAATAGATATACCTACAGGAATACAGTTTGGCAAAAAACACTCATCTACCCAGTTTTCTACTTGTAGCCGATCAGCTAACATGTCTGGACTACACATTCTGTTTCTTAATGTTAGAGTTGGAGCTACGAGGCTGATGTTGCTAACAAACACTAGAACTCGATAGTCATGGCTTGAATCATTCATAAAATACATCCCAAAAACTTTTCATTGTGAATTACTAAACATATCTTCACTGCAGGCAGTGATTTCAGACAACATCAGGGTATCAGGGATAGTGTACACAAAGCAGGACAGGACTTGGATCAGATCAGCTTAGTCACAAAAACTGATTTCTCCTGACGTGGCCGCGGATACAGACCCAGCTGTCAAATGCTGACCATACAATAGAAGACTTTTAAAAGACTCTGAAAAGACGTTTAATAGACTAAAGTCTGACACCCTCTCACATCTAAAGACTAGTTACAGACGTTTTAGTCACAGGCTATGATTTTGCAAAGACTGGGGGTCTTTCAGAGTCACTGTTTACAAGACTGCAACTAGATTCCTTTTGAGATTATTTCCCATTTGTATGATTGAAGCTAGCAATATCCAGCTAAAGTGTACGGTTCGCTGGTAGGCTAATTGTAAACACTGTAGCCCCGTTCGGCAGTGTTGTAAACTCAGCCGGGATTTCGAGGGCTTCAGCAATTTCTATCAACCTTTTTTCCTTTTCCACTCTGTTGTGCTATAAATGGGAAACATGTCAACGAGACACTCTTGCTCACTCCACAGCTCCACCAGTTTCTCCTCCTTTTGTACAGTCCAGGAGAACCGCAGTTTCCGAACCCTCCCCGGACTCCCCTCTATGTTCTTTACCCGCCAGACATTCCTGCACGCTCGCGTGCCGTGTTGGAGGAGCTGCACGCGGGGGCACGTTCCTTGTGGCTTCCCGTTTGGTGGTAAGAAGAGCTCTCCTATTGGTAGACTTATGATAATATTAAACACGCTTAATTTTATCGAAACGCTAGGACGAGAAAAAGACCGACAGTCTTGACCATCACTCACTAAACAATCGAAATGATGCGATCGTGACTCAACTCATCTCATAATTTTATTCAGACACTGGAAATTTGTCTGCGACTTTTTATATTTCACAACAAACGTCCTACTATGTCCTGAACCACATGACAAGCACACACGACCTTAAAGAAGATCTAAGGCTGGGTGACGTTTTGGTGATTTATTTTTACTGAACTGATCTGTGTGTCCATTGAGTTTGAGTGTTTGTTAGTCATGTTAGTATCACTGCTATCTTCTACGTCTGTGCAATGTGGTTTGCTGAAGCATTCATTTCATTTTCAGGCTAAAATCGTCACTTAGTTATTCTGACTTAAGACGTGAGGCAAGCTACCATCTTTGTCCTCTGCAGAGATCTCTGAGGTTCCTGCCTTCACAGGTAGAGTAAGACCAGCCAGCAGGGACTTCAGCTGCACCAAATCTGGATTCTCTGAGGAGAGTCCCCTAAAACATACAGAGAGGGTGCGAGTGCCAGAAACGTACTGCATAGAATTCTAAACAATATACTTGAATAAAATCCAAAAAGACATCCTAATTTAAAACAAATCAGGGCACGACTTACTGTAGAACATCAGAGTGCTTCTGAAGATACGGCACAGCAGCTGCTGCATCGTGGGTTATGTATTTCTGAATAAACTGCACAAATTTGGTAATGATGGGCATACGAGACAATCTCCTGAAGTTCTGCATAAAAAAAACATGGAAAACAAGTTTGATCTCAATTTTGATGTGTTATATAAAATGATTATACTCAACTATTATCAATCCAAGCCATCTCAGAGCATTAATTACAAAACAATATTTTCCATTAGTACAGGGATATTTTTCAATGCAGCTTTTCCTCAACACTTTGGTCTCTTGTTTTTAAAAGATTATGTCCAAGGTAGAACTCAGCATGCTTGTGTGGATGGTTACAAGTTAACTTGCACATGGTCAGTGCTGTTTAGCTGTGTTGAGCTTGTTTCAGGACTGTGTTATGTGACGTGATAATAAGTTGTCTTTGGGGTTGGTAACATCAGGTTTGATTACACGATGACTTCATTCAGTGAACTTAATTTACACTGTGAATTTTGTTTACTTAATTGCACCTTCAGTTCACAGTATTGCATCATTGCATTTGTAACACACCACCAAGCCATTCGACACAATAACTCTGTGTACAGTACAGCATGTCCTGAAGTGCGTTTTTTTATATATACAATTTCACATACACACATATATACACACCGAAACCTATCATCGATATCCAATGTAATATACATACTTTACTTTCAATGTAAGTCAATGGAACCAGAATTATTTCCAAGCTGGAGCACTTCTATTGGCCCATTTATCATGAAATGTTCACACAATGTAAACAGCCATGTGTTCAAATGATGTAGAAAACTCAAAATACATGTTTTTCATTGGACAGCGACGATATGCAGGTGTTCTACTGTGCAAAAGTCTTAGGCACCTAAGCTGATTGTTTGAAACCCTTTATTTTAGTAATAAGTCTATTTTCACTAGCAATAGCACAATTAGATATTATTAGAACAGATGTAAATAAGCAGAAATACAGTAAAAAGTAGCATAAATATCTGATTTTGAAAGAGGTAGACATTATCTTTTAAGCCAGTCTAAAGAACAAAGTTTAGTTTTAGTTTTCTCCTGGACCCTTCAGACATTGCATGAATTTATTAAATTCCTTCACCAGCAGTCTTAATTTAGCTTAATGAAGTACTTAGTAGTCAAAGCAGGTATTAGATAATAACTCAAATAATCCTGAGTGGCCACAAGGAAAAGCTTGGAAGGGGTAAAATAATCACACTGACATATACAGTAACACTAGTTACTGTATTAATACTATTTAAATAATAAAGTGTTTTACTGAGTCTGTCTATAAAAACAGCTCTTTAAATATGATGTGTATATATATATATATATATATATATATATATATATATATATATATATATACACATCATATTTAAAGAGCTGTTTTTACAGACAGACTCAGTAAAACACTTTATTATTTAATATATATATATATATATATATATATATATACACCCACCAAAATAAATAAGCAAAACAGAGCATTACATATGCTCTAACAAGCTCACTGAAACCTGTAGTACCTGCAGGACTTTAATGAAGGACAGCAGGCAGTCCTGTAGCGCCCTCTGGTGGTCTGGATGGAAGACTAGCGGCTGCAGCAGCTCTAGAATGGCCAGCACATCGCTAAAGAATGTCAAGTGGTGCTGTTGCCTGAACTCCTGAAGGTTCAGGTGGATCCGGCCATGTAGTAGGGCTGCAATCATAGGGAGGTGCCTAAGGAGAGATATCATTCTGTAATCTATAAAACGCTTAGACCCAGATGGACTACAAATCACTACTTGCATGCAGAGAAACTGCTCAAATAATGCTTAAAACATTAACAGTGCTTTGGTGGCTATAGGGGCCAACTAACGTGCTATTAAAACAAAGCAGTCTGGTCTACACTGGCCTCATGAGCATTCTGAAATTAGGTGGTTTTCTTAATTCTCAGGTTTCTGAGTATACTAAAAGCAGTGGAACTGTGTGGCACACCTGAGCAAAAGCACAGGGTGGGACACAGCTAGCTTCCTGCAGGCGAGGGTAGCATCAGACACACGGCTCTCTGCTGATTTCGACTCTCCTGTATCGGCCAGAAGAGTGATGAGACGATGCACTAGAACATCCAGCTGTAAGAACAAACAAAACCAATCCTTAACCAATCCTCCAATACTTAAGACTGAGTTATTTCTAAAGACAGCATTAAATATTCATTTCTCTTTTTTAATTAAAATTACATGAACATGAATATTAATCCAAGACATTGTTTTACAATACTTCTGAGATAATTTTTTTAAAACGGTTTTTTATATTAGAGAAGAATTTTACACAAAGGATGTTGTAAGGCAAAATATTCTTTAAGCAAAAACTTCATCTTCATGATTTCCCACTATTCAGCAACGGTCCCCCACTGGTTATGGTTAGCAAAAGAAACTGCTATAAAACTTTTATGATAGTGCCATACACACTGCAATCACCTGTACAGTAAAGAAATCGATGCAATTAACCATTTCACACTAAACCACAATAAGTTAACGAAACGCATTTGAAGCACTTTAAAAAGTGGTGAAAGTCAACTTTAAAGGAATTGTTCAGTGAAACAATCTTTAAAAATTTTGTTAATCAGCCCATAAAGACTGGATGACCGAAGTTCACCAGTGTAAAACTAAAGGCTAAGGCAAATGGAAGCTTATACCCCATCTGTTAGCATTAAGGCATCACACGCACTGAATTACCACATAACATCAAACAGATCCCAAACACTGCAAGATATACAGTGCTATGAAAAAGTGTTTGCCCCTTGATTTTTTCTATTTTCACTAATTTGTCACATTTAAATATTGCAGACCATTCAACTGATTTAAACAACAGATACGGACAACACAAGTAAACACAAAATTTAGCTTAAATAATCATTCCATTTACTGTAGATTTATTCTAAACCTGTATCACCTACCTGAAAACTTAACTGCCCCCCTAAACCTAACCTGTGTCGCCGTTGGTAGTAACAACTGCAATCAAGCGTTTGCAATAACTTGCAATGAGTCCTTCACATCACTTTGGATAAATTTTGGCTCACTCTTCTCTGTACACTGGAAGATGGGAAGATTTTCCAGCATGCACTGCCTGTTTAAAGTCTTGCCCCAGCATTTCAAGTCGGGACTTTGACTTGGCCACTTTACAAGTCAAACTTTAATTTTGTTTCTTTGAGCTGTTCAGAAGTGGACATGCTTGTGTTCACTGGATCCTTGTCCTGCTGCATAACCCAACTGCACCTTAGATTAAGGTCACAAACCGACTGGTGGACATACTCCTTCAGGAGTTTCATGATTCCATCAATTATGACAAGTTGTCCAGGTCCTGCAGAGGCAAAGCAAGCCCAGACCACCACATTACCACCACCATCTTTGACTGGAATGATGGTCTCATGGTGGAAATGAGCTGTTAGCTATATTCAGTCCGCAGTATATTATTCCAAAAGTACCAAAAGAGAGGAGAACCTTGTGTTGTGGTAGCTAGTCAGCCATATGGACACAAGCTGGGGTCTGATCAATCCTAGCTGGGTCACCTGGATGACAGCGTATGATGTTGAAAGACCCGAAACACTCCATGATTCCAGGAACATCACTGATGATGTGTCCACATGCATCAATGGATGTATTTACAGAGCGAGGTGTCGTCTAGATATTTTTAAATAAGTCTTTGTGTTATTTTATAAGTCTTTGTGTTCTTTTAGTACAGCAGTGTTTGTATCATCATTTTAACAGCATTTTGTGTTTACTTAGATAATTTTGTCTAATATCAAGAGTGGTATGTTGACAAGAAACAATCGAGTGTGACAATTATGCCACAAAGAAAAAATACTTTTTCACAGCGCAGGTCTTTTGTGTTTAGATATGGTAAAGCATTTCATCACAGGAATCTATTATTTTAAGAAGCATAAAACTGTTGTGACCAGTCTTGGCCCCTTAGTCAGTTACCTTGCAGGTGCTTCCGTCAGCAGCAGCCTCACCGCTCAGCGTGGCGTCGGGCATACGCACATGCTGGATGACCTCAGGGAAGTGCAGGTAGATCTGCAGCAGCAAGTTCTCACACCTTCTGCTCATCACACTGTGAAAGACAAGAACCCGCAACTTGAGTTTCTGTGAAACAGGGAATTCACCTGAACTAGTCTGTGTAGTGCTGAATGATTACATAAGCTGAAAGCTGCGTAAGGGTTTCTAGATTTAAGAACCACTGCCGAACATGCACAAACACTTCTAACACATCACACAGACAACAGCGACCTGAAGAAAAGCAGTCACCCTGCTATGCTCTAACTGTGTCAATCTTAGACCAGGATAGATAAACTTAAGAGTCCACAGGGACAAACGATGATGCCAAGGCACACAGATGGGACAGAAAAGCCCTGCTCTGGAAGGAGAGAGGCAATAAATATTAAGAGGAGATGACATTGTACTCCCAACAAAGCCTGCGTGTTATTACTTGACTAAAAGAACACGCAGCAATAACAGCTGGCGCCGAGTCCGATCCCTGCTTCTTTTCCATGCTTTGGAGACTAATTGTGGCTTACCAGTGCTAATCTAGCATTGTTCTCTCAAACAGCTCGACACGGAGTGAACGCCAAGCCGACAGAAAACTGTTTATCCTACACAAGGCCAAACATTCGCTTTGTTCCCTGGTTTTTATGCCCACCCTCATTTTCACCGCTAGCTGCTAGACAGCTTAGCCCGACTTAAAATATTGCGATTCTCGCCATTAATTTCCCGCGCCCGACCTTGGCTGAAGTCTTTTCCTCGTTAAGGAGCTTTAATAAGCAAAGGCATGATGATGAAAGAGGGGCTGGCCTTCGCTAAAAGGAGCTGCCCTGTGATCTTGGACAGGCCCTCGACGAGGGCCTAGTCACGGCGCGGGCGAGAGGAAGAGGCCGCAGAATTAATCCCCCTCTGCCTTCATCAGCCTGTAGTGAGCAAGCTGCAGAAGATCAGAGCAACGAGCAACTTTCCCCCCAATTCTCATTTCACACCACAAGAACTAATTACACAAACTACACTGAGTAGCACTAGGAGTATCTGCCAAGAGTGGAATGTTATCGGCACACTGGTCTGCTTAAAGTGCAGCGCTCTTCACAAAGTAACTGGACTTGGGACTGAGGCTGACCTCTGAGTGACACTGGTGCCTTTGCTTTGAAACTGGACTTCTGTTAAAGAAGCTGGCGAGTGACACTAAAAAGAACTGTTCATTATTCCAGGGACAGCTCCTTTTTGTTAAAGACCTTGTTTTTCATTAATGAGGACACACACACACACACACACACACAGGTTAACACACACACCGATACCCATACCTGTCTCCCCATTTCTTGATGCAGTTGATGAGGTATTCTGAGACGTTGCAGATGCTCTGCAGGTCGCCATGGCAGCAGCTGTGGAGCAGAGGTAAGCGGGACTGGATGAGGGAGCAGGATGCCTGGTCCAGCGCATCTTTAGCCTGGCCCGTGTCCCGCCAGCTCAGTTCTGACTCGCACAGAATCAGGTCCACCAGACTGATCAGCTCATCTGAGGTCAGCTTTAACACAAACTTCTCTGTGCGCTTCTGTAAGGATAACAAGGTTACTGCAACAAACTGAAACAGTTTAAAACCCAAAATGAAATCAGTATAAAATAAGGTCAGAACATTTGCTCAGATTCTGTAGTGAATAAACATTACACCGTAATATGAAAGAGGAATCGGAAAACAAAATCTGATGACTGAAATCAGGATTTGGTTCAAAAGCAGTAACCACTGCTTATTAGAAAACTACTAAAATGTTTGAAAACAATGTTTCGCAAAGAAACATTGGCACGGATTTGCATATTTCTATATGTACCATGCATATCATTAAACGAGTCAGGGAACCTCAAATGACATTAAGGGCAAGATCCCTGAGATCTCTGATCCCGCAGACGGCTCTGCATTAAGAACCATCATTCAACAATAGCTGATATAACCACATAAGCAAGGGAAATCAATACATTCACAAATGTCTATTAAAACTTCATTGAGCAAAACAGAAGCTTTGTTAACCATGTGCAGAAATGGTGTCACCCTCTCTGGGCTTGGACACAATCACAAGTCCAAAGGCTAGGGTATGTCAGTGTGTCAGCACCCTTTGCAAAAGTATACAGAAACGTACGATGAAATCTTAGAGCAACATATGTTGCCATTAAGAAGACATCCTTTTTCAGGCACGTCCATACAACTGTCAACAAGACAATGCAAACCAATGGGTTCACACTGTATGCAATGAAATAAAAGGTTACGTAAATATCATACACACTGTTTTTTTTCCGCACTGTCCATACTGTCCCAACTTTTTCGGGTAAGCAAGTCACCTGTTTCTTTCACTAGAGCATTTAATCCATGTTATTTAAACAATCAACAGATTTAAAGCAAAAACTAAATTCTGAAAACTTGTTTGGCCCAATATAGTTCAATATAATATTGTTTTTCTTGTAAGTTTGGCTGATAGAAGGTACTGGAAATGGGGTAAACGTAGTGTTCATTTACCTCACAGTGCAGGAGTTATGTTTTTGAAACCTGACCCCTGCACTGTAAATGAGGTAGATGAGGTAAATGAACACTTGGTTTACCCCATTTCCAGTACCTTCTATCAGCCAAACTTGCAAGAAAAACAATATTATATTGAACTATAGTGTTTTGCTTTAAATCTGTTGATATATATATATGTGTTTGTGTGTGTGTGTGTGTGTGTGTGTGTGTGTGTTGATTATGAAATGTACTTTCCTAGCTGTGAAGACGATGTCTGCACTTTTCATACTCTTTTCAAGGAACTGTCAGCAGCATGGCTGATGTCCTTCTTCAAACGGGGCTGAGGTTGTCTTTCTATTTGCCAACTTCTTAATGTAATGTTCTCAGAATGTATTATGAGGATGTAACTGCTGCACTCTCTGGTCTTATCTTTTCTTGAATGGATCTTACCTGTGGAGTTTTCTGGTCTCTGCCCTGCCAGATGCGGGGGATGTGACTGCAGGCCCAAAGGAAGTCGAGAGCTGAGGAGGGGTCAACCCTGGAGGGGGAAAAAAAAATCCCTTCATTCACTGTTTAATACAGAGCATGAGAGTAGGTGGTGGGGTGAAAGAGAGTGCTCCTCTACCTGTGCTCTCTTGGTCTGTTGAGCAGCGTGCTGATGCACTGGTGCAAAGTACTCCAGTTAGACTGGTGGGTAAGCAGTGCCAGCAAGTAGGGCCTGTAAGAGGGGGCTGCACACACTCCTCCACTTTTACCCTGTTGGGACACACATGGAAAAACACACTTACACACAAGCATGCACACATACATGGGAAAGAAAGGTATTGCTGCTGATGTGACAACACCCAATATGTCCAAAATGGCAACCTGACATTAGTGAAGAATTGTTGAGAAAAGAATTACAAAATGTTGTAATGTCACACTTACAGGTGACAGAAAATGGTTCGGCTCAAGGTTTAAGTCTCAAATACAAAATCAACATTTTACAGAACTGATAAGACAACAGAACATCATTCTATCACATGCTTAAATAAAATTCCATTTTGGCTTATTTCTCTTTAAACTCAGTGATCCACTCAGTGAAGGGCCCCAAAACACATACTTCTGCATACTCCATGCAAATACACTTTTCATCCACAGAGGTCTCCAAATCTCCCAGTTTTAACTTTGAATGGGAGTTAATGGTACAGCATGTTTTTCCAAGTAATTTTGGACCATTTTTATTACTCCACTCTGCGATGTAACACTTTACAGGAAAGCTGTAAAATAAATAAATATGTAAACAGATAACAAAAATGAAAGGCATGGTTTGTTACAACAGTGATGAGATTCTGACTAAAACGTCCAGAGTTACCTTGTTTAAGGAGAAGAGCAGCTTTTGCTGGAGGTCTGAGCAGACAGAGGTCACCTCTGGGTCAAGTAGCTCCAGGCAGTCGACCAACAGCCCTGAACTGGAACTAGTTCTCTTCCCCTCCAAGCTGCTAGTGTGAAACACACACACAAACACACACACACTTAGAATAAAAAGGCACACTGATGGGCTCCCGAGCGGCACTCGAGTGGCACAGCTAGTAAGTGATGGTTCTATCTTTGGGACACTGCATGTTCGATCCCTAGCAATCCTACACCTGCGGCTGGGAGTCGCCCTCTCTGTGTGGGTAGAACGTTGCTCCCAAAACGGGCATCAGTTAAAGCACAGACACACAATCTGATAATGAAGAACTGCCAACAACTACGGCCAAATGATGACTGCTGTTTGTCAACACGACGCTGGTTTTATACAAGTTGATGCCCGACATGTACATACTTAATTCACCTGCCCAAAAAGCAAGAGCTGTAGTAATCTGTGAAGCTGAAAACTAAGTAGGAGCACATCATCTGCTCACATATGAGAATAAAAAGTAAATTGACGGCTAGCTGTGCTGGGTAGGTAAAAAACGTACAAGTGCGTATTGCTACATTAAATTGTGAAATAAATAATTCATAATTCATAAATTCAAAATTACACAACAAAAAAGTTAATAAAATAGCTCAGTATACCACACTTTACCTTGGTGTGTCATCAGAGCATTTTGCGAGCATCTATGTTTATTCATTACATGGCAATAAGATATAAAAATACTGCTTGTTTTTGGTGCTCTCTAACAGCCTAATGGTGTCTGACAATGACACACTGAGCGCCAGGGCCCTTATCTGATATAACAAAACTGCTCTGCTCCAAGCACACTGAGCTGATGCTGCCTTATCAGCAGGTTGAAGAGGCATGTGATATTTTATGTAGAGAAGACCTAACTAACAGAAAAAAAACAAACTAACTAAATAAATAAATAAATAAATAAATAAATAAATAAAAATAATAATAATAATAATAATAATAAACTAAAAACCTATACACATACACATACTGGTACTCATACCCGTAGTAATCAGTGGTCACCTCTGGCAGATTTGCTCTAATGCAGCTGCCCCAGGTAATCAAGCAATACATTAGTAATTAATTGGAGCAGATGTGACAGATTGTTGTTGCAAGATTTTCAGAGATAGGGCTGGTAACACCTGCTGTACACTATACACTTAAATCTGTTAATAACTGGTCAACAAAAAGCTGGTAAGTGAACCAAGTCAACCTACTATGGAGGCGTCATCTGCTTCACACTGTACCTGCTATATCACAACAGGCATGAAATCCCTGCAAACCGAGCAACGCTTCTTAGACCTCTCCTGGTATTGCTTACACTTTAGAGTCTGCCTCCATCTTCACTCCTCTCTCCTCTGTTTCCTGCAGCAGCAATGAGATCACCATGGCAACAAGGTTGGCTGTGTTGCTGGGCGCTCCCGTCTCCGTGCCGACAGTCATAAGCAGGGACAGCAGCTCCTCCAGATACGGGGACTTCACCTCCATTAGTCCCTGCAGGACTGGCAAGCACACACACACAGAAAGATCACATATAAGAACAGTCACTTTCTGTTTCCCAATCTCCTCAGACTCTTGTGAAATCCTTCCAAGTCTCAAGAGTGAAAAACAACCCAGCAAAAAAAAACAAAAACACAGGCCAACGCCAATCCCACATGGTAAAACCCAAACCGCTATAATTGTGTTCTCCAGTAAACCTCGAACGGCCCCCAGCCTTTCCAAAGAGACACTTCTAAAAAGGTTCTCATTCAATGTCAGTGAGGGCCAACGTGGCTTTCACTGGACATAAACAAGTCTGAAGAGGCCTTTTTTTTTCCCTGCGTGTGGCTGTTTTAATCTTCGTTCTGGTTCCGTTACAGATGACACACACTAAACTCATAAAAACAGATAAACACTGAAGTCTGGAGAAGCTGAGTAATACTGCCGTCTGCTCCAACAGCAACACATGGAGTTAAGCTGTCTGCTGTGAAGATAGCAGTTAAAGAGATTGCTGTCTGGGGTTTGTCATTAAACGTTCGACTGGAGAGGTTGACCCTGCTTGTCTTAGTGCTTTGCTAAGCACAAACTGTTCTAAAGAGGCTGTTTAGAAAACCACAAACGTGGCAGACGCAGGCTCCGCTGATGAGGAATGGTAGAACACCAGGAACAGCAGGCGTGCTCAGCTAAAACAACAATGCTGTTTCTAATAAGCTCAATGAATGTGGGGCCAGAGTCTCCAAAGCACTGCAGCATCAGGGCAACTCAAAGACGACACAAACAGACATCTAATGATGACCCTGGTGCTGCAAGACTTTTGGGAAGCCTCCAAACAGCCTTTGCTAAATGTGTTTTTTTTCTTAAGTCAGTGCTCAGGGCCAACCAGATGGCCCATATATATGGTCTAAAACAGCACATCTTAGATGTCAGATATTTATTGTTCTAAATGTCTTGGTTAATGTGTGCTGGAGGCTGTGACAGAGAAAACATGTGGTAAATCTAGTGGTCTTTGAAATCTAGATTAGGCAAACACTGGCCTCACTGGAAGCTACCTTTCCTGACGAGCTCAGGTTCTGCGTTGCATCTCTCTCCAGCCCTCAGCGAGGCGATGATACCTCTCACTGCCACCTCCGAATCCCGTCTGTATGCCAGAGCCTCAGCAAGGTGCAAGAAGCCTGTACGTACTGCCGCCACCGTAACAGAAAACAATGACACTCATAGTTCATGAAGGAAAGCTACAGATGCTTATTACCATTACATAATTAATTGTGGACAGCATCATGACGGACTGTTTGATGAACAGAATAATCACCATCAGTGACGCGGTGCTTGTGAGAGTACTGGGCGGCCAGAGACTTCAGCAGGGTGTTGAGGGGGCCTGCCTCCACTGCCGAGCTCTCCAACCATGTCAACATCTGCATGACCACTTTAAAGAAGAGTGAGGCGAACACCACGTCCTGAGACACCAGCCGCTGATGAACACAGAGACGAAGAAAAGTCAGGTATGATGCTTAGGCAGAAACTAATGGGATACTGTGTCCGGATGTCCGGTTATCAGACCTGATAGAGATGCAGCTGGCGCAGCAGAGGACACGAGAGGGCGTGGCTATGGTGCATGGCCATGACCAGAGCTCCAGCGTGAGCAGAGCCGAGGAGAGCTGCCAGGGCTTGCAGGAGACGCGCAGCAGTGCCGCTTTGCTGGCTGAGCCCCTGCCGTGCCCGTAACACCTCTTGGGCTAGGGCTTGCTGCAGGGCCAGAGCTAGCGGACGGGCAGGGGGTGTGGGCCAGCGTGGGTCCACCTTCAGAGGGAACAGCTGCACACAGAGTCATCAAAAACATAACACTTGAAATGCTGACCGATGTAATCCTTGTTTATGTCAACATCAACTAATAATTTACCTTGCAGGGCAAAAAAACTGAGTTTTCCATGTCTAGTCTGAGGACCTGCTTATTTTTGTGTTTGGTTCAGCTCAGAAAGGTGTTGATAACCAGTTAATACGGGGGGGCTGGAAATACATGTTTAACTTTCTAAGCAAAATTATGCACTTAACACTTTTATGCACATTTTTAATGCACAATGTTTATTTGCTAATTTTAACATATTGGAAAAAATACAAAACATGTGGCCTGTGAGTAAAATAATTTGCCCTGTATGTTAAACTCAGCAGATAAATAGAAGCTGTGCACTAAAATAAAAAAATAATGCTGTATTATGTTTTCTAAAGAGAATGTGGTAAACTCTTTTCACTTAGAAACCAGACTTATTTATATTGATAGAACCAGTGTGGCTCTTCACCATATAATCAATAGTCTGTACCTGTAGCAGAACACCAGTGAGGTCATCTTCAGGGCCAATAACAGGCACCTGACACAAGGTTCTCATCTTCACCGAGCCGTGGGGTGTCTCCACTGTGACCTTAGCCCGGCTCACCTCTGCACTGTCTGCCACACAGAAACCAGCAAAGCAATGTAAGTACGTAATAGTATTCATGTAGCAGGATGGATGTACTCAATAATTAAATAAAAGGTAAAAGGCTCTTAGGTTTGCACTCTGCCGAGGAATGACTGACCTCTGCGGGCAGGAAGTGAAGCACTGAGTAAGCTGTGGAAAGTGTGCCCTCCGGTGGCACCCCTCTCATGCTGCACCTCCACCAGATGCGCCATGTAGTCTGTCATAGGAAGACAACGTTCAGACAATTATGTATCAGTTACAAAAAAAAAAAAAGTAGATTAATGAATGAGGAGGTAATGGTGGACTAGATGTCCTTACTTTTATCCATGATATTCTGCTCCAGTGTCTGCGGGTCATGGGAGACGGCCTGGTCCAAATACTGCAATAGCTTACTCATGCTGGACACTGGGATGCCAAATGACTGCACAAAAAGCAGCAGCTGCTGGGGCTCCAGATCCTGGAGTGCTAGAAGTAGAAAGAAAGAGAAAGAGAATATGAATGCTTACAATCTCACAGAGAACCTTCATTTGAGTCTTATATTGTTATATGATTGGCAGTAGCTGCTTACCTGCATCGACCAATCGGGAGACCTCTGAGCGGATCATTCTCAGTTTTAGCCAATCAGGCAACAGAAGTGCCTCCTCAGAGGTGTCCACCAGGAAAGCAGTGGGAAGGGGCTTTTTATCGGGAAACCAGATGTCCAGCAGAATGAAGAAGTCACTTTCTCCTGAGAAAGAAAAAGAAAAAACAAACAAACAAAAAAAAAAACCATACAAATGTGCTCTGTATTATTCCATATAATGAAAAACAGTACATAAGCAGGTGTAGTCTTAGCGTGGCACTTGCATTGAGGTTACAAGCGAAAAGCACAAAACTTTTTAACAATTTGGCAGGTGTACACAGCTATACCACGTGAGAAGATATATTTATATAGAAGTAGAAATACTTCCAATATGACTTCTATTAAGATACACCTAAGTAGACACATCAGCAGATGTGGCATAAATGGCAGGCTTTACAACATCCTAACTTTTCAAAACTGCTTGGAAATAAAGTCTGGTTCCATTTACAGTTTTTTAGTTGTTTTTCTTTGGATGGCAACAATATTTTTTTTATATTATTATAGATTATTCACATAGGATATATATATATATATATATATATATATATATATATATATATATATATATATATATATATATATATATATATAAAAGATATTTATATTTATTTATTTTTCAATGCTCAGAAGCATGCTTACTTATTTAACTTTGGGCGAGCCCAAACAACTGCATACATATTAACAATAACAAAAGCCAAGAGTTTGGAAGACAGGAAGTAGCAGCTACCTTTAGGTGGTCCCAGCGTGAGCAGAATGACCATAGCATGAACAACCAAGATGTGCATGGTGGCAGTTTCACCTGTTGTCCAACGCAGAAACACCTGGTCCTGAGACTCGGACTGTTGATTTACAATATAAAAGAAATTATCCAGCTTAAATAATACAAATGAAATGAAGGTATATTTTACAAGAGTGCATGAACATGTACAGCCAAAGTGTGCTGACCCAGCTGTAGAGGTCTTCCCCCTCCTTAGTCTTCCTCATGCGGCGGATGTAGGTGGAGAAGATGTAAATGAGGGCAGTGAGCACGGCATCTGACTCTGGCCGGCATGAGTGCTTTGAGAACAGGCTGTTCATGATGGTAGAGCGTTCCACAATCAGCCGGGCCACGTCCTTGCATACGAGCACATGACACGCAGATGAGGAAAGATAGCCAAGACAGCAACAGAATCCTACAGTTCAGCTTAACCAGCATATGCAATCAACCAAATTGCATGCCACCGCAAGATAGAAAAAAATAAATTCTCCTTACCAGTGCCAAGTCATTATGCAGGCCCTGCTCCTCCACTGGTGCATGCTGGGAGAGGTAGATCAGATAGGCACTAATGGTCTGAGGATCTGTTTCCATGTGAATGGCCTTAAAAAAAATATATATTCAGATTAGATCAGGTTTGATCCCTGGTCAATGCAGAAATTATACAATAAGAGCTCAAGAACAAGACTCAACAACAAAATTAATCAGAGAACAGTTTGAGATGCAGGAATTATACCATGAAAAATTAACTCCTACTAAAAACCTGTGGGGTAATAAAAGGCCCTCTGAAGCACTACACATAAATGGAAGCACTACACATAGCTTTAGCTTCAGCTATATCAACTGCACTCTCTAGCACATCTCTTGTTCAAACTACATGCTAGATAATCATTTCAAGCCATTTTTCCTTTATCCTTTAAACACCATGTTAACCGTATGTAACTCTTTGTTCAGACCATTCTATAAAGAACGACTTGTTAGTTGAACTCAAACTCAAGCTTTCGCAGCTGTGAGGCATGGGACAGCGGCACCGCAGTAATGACTATACATTATCACAGCAAACGCAAGGCAAGGTTTAAAAATTTCATGTCCTGCATTACAGTTGGCGATCCTAATCAAAGCAGTTTGAGTATAAGTTGAATTGTGAGTCAGTTAAATTTAAATCCAAGTCTCTAGTTTAACTTGTTTAATGCTTCCTGTATTTCACATACTGATTATAATGTCAACTTATTTTTAAATGATCAGTTATTGGTAACGGCACAGGTCACGATACGGTGCTATTAATTTATTGTTACCAATTCAAAAACTCCATCTTAATACATTCTTACTTATTACCACTACCTGAAGACACAAACATTTGTTTTGCATGTCAGAATATATAGCCCCCATCCTATCTCAAGATTAACTTTATCTAACGGAACCTTCAATGACAACACATGTATAATTACGATAATGCCCGAAGAAGGCTGACCTGCTGCAGGGCGCTGGCTGTCATGCTCCTAACACTGTCGAACAGTGGCAGTTTGGGCAGGTCCTGGAGGAGCCACTGGTATGACGGCAGCAGCTCAGCATCCCTGGAGTCCTCCTCCATCAGCTGGTCTCTCTCCTCTCCATCCTTTAGCCCCCCTTCTGACAGCACCAACGACAGGCCCTACAAGCGCATTACCAGCATCAGAAATCAGCAATAACATGGACTGATGCAACGCTTAAGCAACCACAACATGCCTGCATTAGCCTACACCCCTCTGCTAATTAACATCAGCCATCAAAGTTACAATACGGGTGCTGCAGCCTTTTTCATGCTCCCATTATAAAAACTTCAGTATTGCAAATGGTGGGTTGGCGTGATATTAAATATTTACAAGATTATTCAGTGTTAACAGCGTACACAGAGACACACTGTTCTGTCCGGTTAAACAAACGGGGCCAGACAATTAGCTAGCTGGGGTCACTGGAGCAAAAGATCCCAAAAGGTATTGCTCTAAAAAAACTGCTTACCAACCAAGAAAAATTAATACACTCGATAATTTAAATTATATGTTAAATTTGATATGCTAAATTAATCATGTGACACATTTACAATATGGATGGATCTCATGAACCAAAATGCATTCAAATCACTGACATCAGTAACAATATTCTAAAAAACCAAATGCACCTTCATTGATATACAGGTCATGAGTGTTTAATACTGTACCTTCATGGCGAGCACTCTAGACGCCACCTGAGAGGAGCTGAGTCGGCGCAGGAAGTAATCTAGCACCTCATGAGTGGTCTGCTCATCAGCCTTGGGCCCCAACAACAGGTCCTGCAGCCGCCCCAGGAGCTGCCTCTGCTTCTGCTGCCTCTGTGCATAGATAGAAAAAAGAAGAGGATGTTACTTAAAGAGATAATTACACACACATAAGATAGTGGAACCTCTTAACATCACAGAATACATGAGTTTACTAGAAAAGTGTATTTACTGAAGAATGATAGGTACGCATCTTACACTGCTCCCTGTTATTAATAGGATGTTTACAGCGTCCCACGTGGCTATCAGAAAATTTCTAAATTTTACATTTTAATGGCATTCCAGGTGATTGTAAGTTTGTTGCTGGTTAATTTCAATTGGTATTATGGGTGGTTGCTATGCTGTAGTTAAGCAGTAGCTATAATTTTTCCTGGAGGTTGCTAATGCTATGGAATACCTGCTGATTACATAGATGCTGCTAAAATAACAATTCTGTTTCATATTGTTGGGCATTGAGCTATTCATTTTATTAATTCTTATAACAAATTAATTAAAAGCTGCTTTTGCAGAACTTGCATAGGCATACTGGCTACTTCAATTTATCAGCTCTGCTTACCACATAGGTGCACTTTGTAGTTCTAGACTGTAGACAGACTGCAGACCATCTAATTTGCTGCAAATTATATTAGCCCCTTTCACTCTGTCCTTCAGTGAACAGGATCCCCAGAGGACCAGCACAAAGCAGATATCACTTGGGTGGTCATTTTCAGCACAGCAGTGACACTGATGTGTTAGTATATGTTGAGCTGGTATGTATGGTTTTAAACACTCACTGACCACTCAATTAAACTGGACACTCCCACCCTGTGGGTCCAACAAGAGGATGTTCTAAAAAGCACTGCTGTGTCTGATCCACTCTCACCAGAGCCACTCACAATAATACAACACCACCATGTCAGTGCCACTGCAGTGCTGAGAGTTACCCACAATAATAATAATAATAATAATAATAATAATAATAATAATAATAACAATAATAATAATAATAATAATAATAATACCTGACCTGTGGTGGTTCTGTGGGAGTCCAGATGGACTACTGTCTATAATTATAGAACTACAAAGTGGAACTACAATGACTACAGATATAACAAGGTGTATCTATTAAAATGGCCGGGTGGGTGAATATAAATATTAAGAACAGTGTTGCTTTCCATATTACTACTTAACAAAAGTACCTGTCTTTTCTTTGCTCTCTGCTCTTTGCTTTCTCCTTCTTCTTCATCATCAGCAGACGGTGTGTCATCAGCTGCGTCATGGAGCAGGAATTCACACAGGCACTGAACAGGCAGCACGTCCAAGGATCCCTCACTGGACTGCACCAGATCAGCCAGCCATGGCATTGACTGAGAAGACGCCTGGAGGAAACAGGGAATTTATATAATACACCTGTGACGCAAAATCATGGCAAAACAATAACAAGTGGGCACACACTGCCTACTGGGACAATAATGATAGCATTTTAAGTCTACACCACATCGCAATATCAAATCAACATCGATACAAAGAATACATGCTGTTGTTTCTTTGTATCTACAACTGATAGTACTGCAGATAGGCATTCCAACTAATTTTGATATCTAAAGGCTTTGATGAATAGACAATCGGTTAACTACAGGGAGGAAAATACAACTCAAAAAAATGCATTAGTGCCAACATTAATGTAGGTTTTGGGTTTTAATTGGGAGGTTTTCATATTGGATGAGTAATAGAAGGTGTCTTGGACAAACTAATTAGGCAAAACCGCAGCTAAGCCGAACAGCGCTGGATACTGACACGTCGCAGAGGTCTTGGCAGATGTGTTTTTCAGTGAAATACATTTCCACTTATTCTTTGCATAAGTAACATCAGCTACAGTAGATAGTCTAGGTAGCTAAAGCTACGTTTTCTGGGTTCCTGGTCATGTCTTCAACACCACGCCCACGCTAACATGCTCACATTGAGACAATCATGTTTTTGAGCACCAGAAGAGTTGGAGATTGGAGTAGATGTAACACATATGCACACTAATTTACTCGCAAATACATGTGCATTGGTGTAATCAAAGATAACGAACACCTGAGCTCTGATTTCAATATTTAAATACTACCATCTCAAATAATTTACTCAGTACGCAAGCCATGCACATCCTTAGCAGCTACACATGCATAAAGCAGCCAACCTGTCTCTGAATTATGTTGAGCAGGAAATCTGGGTTGCGGCTGCGACACAGCAGGTGGCCCAGGCGGAGGGACTGATTCAGACTCTTAACCTGCTCCTGGATGTGTGGTGGGGGTCTGCGTGGTGGGCCTCTGAAATGAAGAGGACAGAATAGATATAAACAATAAAAGTCAAGATACAAACAAAGCTAGAAAAGAGGAGGGGGCATAAAAATTCTCATGTTCCTAAAAAAACAGATTCAAACTTTTACTTTGGCTCCAGGCTGGTAAGCTGGGACAGCAGCAGGCTGTTGCTTTCCGTTATGGTTTGCTTGGTGGAGGCGGCCGCGAGGTGGCTCTCAAAGGCCAGTATCTCTTGACGCTCCTTTTGAGAGATCTGCAGCTCACGGCTGATCATCTCTGTCTTTGTCTCCTCATCAGCCACAGTGCATGGTGGGTAGGAGTAGTTGCTGTGGACACGGAGAGCAGTACAGTTATTATTGTAGACCAACAGCTAGCTAGAGCAACTTCATAGACTAAAGGAATACAGTATCCATTGTTACATTTAATATAATTCTGGATAACGAAAATCAACAGACAACAAATATTTCTAATCACAATTTTGTAGGTGTTCTGTTAAAATCTTTCAAAGGGGGTTCAGATTCAGGCCCAATTTAAGTTCTTAACTCTATGCATTTTATAAAACACTTCTGGCTGTCAGACTAAAACCTCAAAAAATGTTCACCACACAGAAGAAAGAATAAAAACTCAAACAGGTAATTTCATGTTAGATAATTTCAGGAAATCTTGGAGTGTTTCTACTGACTCATACTGTAAGGAGCAGCTGGTGCTTTAATAACAATACATATTTCATACATAAGCTGCCATGCTCGTCCCTGAAAAAGACTCCAAAATAGGATATTTTTTCAGGAATCTGGCACGTGAATGTACAAAAGAAACACATATTTCCTTACTTGGTCATGACCATCTCCATAAGCATTTTCAGAGTAGGGTAACCATCCCATGCTGCAAGACCTGCAAAGCAAGAATGAGTGACATGAAGCAGAGCTTTGAGGTGTTTATGAGGTCTGAGAACTGCAAAACTCTGAAGGTCTCACCAATTTTCTGTGGGTTGAAGGCGGCCACCACAAGCAGCAGGAGCCAGGCTTTCCAGTAAAGTGTAGATATGGCCAGATTTGGAGGTTGATACCTGTAATGGAATTTGAAACATCTCAGCACGCCCTCAATCAACATAAACTGACCATAATATGAGTATTGAGCAAAGCTACCAGCCTGTCAGACCACAAAAGGAATAACACGGCTGCAATGTTTGTGTCACAAACTAGCAGAAAGTACAGTTTTGCAATGCTGTGCACTGCACGCTTGAGCATTTTCTTTGTTGTAACCCGGCTGGCTTCTTTTTTCTTCAGGAACAGAACGTTGAGCAGATGGAATAGAATAAGCACAATAAAATGAGATGACAATGTAGGGCCATAAAAAATAATGACAGTTACCCTGCAGGTAGCTGGATGTTCTCTGGGTGATGGTATGTACACAAGTTTAGCACGGCATCTATTAGCTGAATCCTCTCCACACGCAGCACGTCCAGATCTACAACACAGTCAGAGACGCACAATCCAAAATTGTCAGCAGAGCAAGATACACTGGAGTGAAGGTTTCCACTCTTGGAGGTGCTTGAAGGCAGTCTGTTTGATTTACTGCTTTAATGAACCTGTTTATTTTCTGATGAGCCAATTCACACCAATTATATCAAGTTTGATAAGGACACTGTAGTTGCAAGACTTTGGTGCAAAAACGGTGAGACAGATGTCAGAAAGACAAAGGAGTTCACTGTGGACTCCTCGGCTCATTAGCAGTACTACAGCAGAAACAGTGCACAGCGCACAACTTCAAGTTTCTGCCAGTGAACGTAACCAACAACCTATCCTGGTCCAAAAACAACTCCTCTTACTTCCTAAGGAGACTGCACCCATCACGAACTGCTTTTATGGAAGCCTTATAGAAAGCATCCTGAACTGAAGCAGTATCATGCCACATCGCACATGATTAACACACGCAGGCCCACCAAACAATCACCACACCCTGCTAAACCCGTTATTTGGTACAAGCACTGAATGCAGAAAACATCTGAAATTGAACAACATACAAAGTTAAACTAAACATTTGGTATTAAAGGGTGCATCAATTAGCACTGGTAGTATTTGTATGCATCAACTTGTACTACTCTTATTTTAGGGAAATCTCTCACCCTGTACTTTCCCTCTATACTTTGATGCAATGTAGATATATCATCAGCATATATGCGACCTATATGTATTCAGAAGACCACAAACAGATGTGGTGTTTACAGACATGCTTAAAATTTTAGGGGATGACAAAAATACTATTATTATAGTATTACGGCCCAGTGGTACGGAACCTCCCGACCAGACTCATTAGCATGCAGTTGGATCAACTGGAAAGATGGGCCTGTCAGCCCTTTACATTTTCAGACTGAAGTGCTATATCAGATTCATTTCTCTGTTTCATATGTTGCACGACCTACCGCGCTCAGACGCTTCATATGTGAGATGTTTAAATTTTGCTCAGAAGCTAATCTGCACACATATTGCACACCATGTTTGAAGCTGTTTAAAGAACTGTTAGCTTTCAGTGTGCCCTGATAACATGTAAAATAGCAATTCTCTCATCCCATTATCCAGGGGGGGTCTAGTGCATACTATCCACTATCATAGTCTATATAATATATTGTGCAGCTTATTGTTCAATGTTTTTCTATATCTTATTTTCTGCAGCTATTGGCTGTTTTATGTTTAATGTAGCATCACATCTTGGACAAACTACACATCATGCTTCACTTAACAGCTGAGTGATCAAAAAGCAATGACAAAGTTTACTCTGATCCAGTGTAATGAAATCAGTGAAAAACTAACAAAAAACTGTGCAGGACATTGCCCCCGAGGACTAGAGTTAGACAGCCCTACAGAATAGTGAGTGAGTAAGTAAGTGATGCTACCATCTGACTGGACCCCGGCAGCTCTCTTCACTAGATGATCAGCCAACTCCATGGCATCAGCTGGGCCCAGAGGCAGGTCTCGAGACAGGCCAATCACCAAAATGCGCATCAGTGTGTCCTCTAGCAAAGGTACCTCTGAGCACAGCCGCAGGAAGAAACTGGATAGGCAGACACAAAGAGATGCAATCAGCTGCATACATTATAGAGCAGTGCCAGTAAAGTAAATGCAGCAGGACGAGGCTTACTTTCTGTCACTTTCAGGAGGCCAGTTATCCCACTTGTAATACGTCTCAGGCTGTTCTGTGAACAGAACTTTATGGAGGCTGAAGAAAGCAGACAAAAAAAAATAATTTATAACATTTTGATAATCTGGAACAACATAATTATAATGCCTAAATAAGCCCTGTGCCTAGTGCTACTTCTAAGGTTATACTGATTGTAACAGTGACCACCAGTCTCCGCTCAGCCCATACCAGTGAACATAGTCTTTAGGCCCCAGTTTGCTGATGGTAGGAACCACAGTGTGCAGCCACCACACAGCGTCTCTCTGGATGGCAGCAATCTGATTCTGAAAGGCTCTGAGCACCTCCAGATCTGACAGAAAAACAAACACAGTCAAAGTGAAATAAGATCCATGTCAATGGCTAGAAAATGTAGAGTTTTATAGAAAATATCTTACTCTTCTTCTCTCCCTTGTCCCACGCAATGCCAGCTTCTTTGACCTGTGCTGTGATGCCCAGCATCATGGACACAGTTAACAGATCAGTCACCTGGATAACAAATCTTTCCTGTAGAAAACAAAAATGAAGAATCAACAAAGGCTAACTTGGTCTGGAGGCAAATAAATAATAATGTTATTTGCAAGCATTTACGCTATAAATGCAGATCTGTCAAAGTTTAGCAGTACTATCAATGCTAATTAGCGGATTACACAATAACTAATTAGTTTGATCCACAGAGAATGACAGTCTTAGTCTACAGTAGTACATTGCTTACTTTAAACTCCATGTCTGCATACATGGCCTCCTTCCTCTCCTGCATGAGGCCCAGGCAGAAGGACTGGAAGTTAATCTCATGCTTGGTCTGCTTGATGATCTCTCTCAGCAGTGCACGTGATGCTCGCAGGTAATCATCTTTGTTGGTCAGCAGGTCCTGGAACACCATGGCCAGGAACTGGACAGAGAAAAGGAGGTATATATAAATATAAATAAGTGTAATAAGTATAAATAAATAGTCTAATAAACAGCGATAAATTGTAGGAAGCTTACCTTAGGGGCTTGCTCGGGGCTGTGCTGCAACACTGTGTGAAGCACTTGCATGTTGTTGGGATTTCTAGCATTGGACAACTCATTAAAGATCACAAGTTTAACCATTGTGCCCAAGTTATCTCTGTGTGCATTCAGGAGCTCCCTGCAAAGATAAGGTGGAGTACTGAGCTAGCATGTTACAGAAAGTGAAAACAGCTTGACCGAAAAAATACAGGATCGTGGAAAACCAGAGTCCTCTTACTTTCCAGTCAAAACAACAATTAAGCACAAGTTATACAACTTTTCAAAAAAAGCCTCAAGCAACATATACAATATCAAAACAATCCATATTCAATTTTGCCAAACTTATTTTTGAGCACTCTACTGGCACTTCAACTCCAATCTTTCAACCTGAAAACTAATATGTTGCAGCTGTGTCCTCCCAACAAAGGCCGCTCCCAATGACATGTTCCTTTTCTAAGAGACCCTAACAGTAACTATCCAAACTTACTTCAACTGCCTTACAAACGTTTCTCATGTGCTTATAAAAAAATCAAAGCAATTTCTGAAAGATCAAAACCCACAAACACTTGAGATAAAAAAAAAAAAAAAGAAATCTACAGCCATTACTAAGAAAGGGAAATACAGTTTTGAGATAGGAAGCTATTTTTAAATAATCTAAGAGTATTAATACAGTAAGTGTCTTGTCAGTGTCTTTATTTAACTCTTATTTCAAACCAGTATTATGTGTAGTGATCATTAAACACCTGGTTTGACCATTCAGTACTTAAGTAAACCAAATCAAGACAGAATTTTAATAAATTCATGCAATGTCTGGGGCATCCAGGAGAAACCTAGAACTAAACTTTGTGGCTTACAAGACTTTAAAGATAAGATATTTATGTTACTTTGTATTGTATTTATGCTAATGTGCATCTGTTCTAATAATTTGCAATGTACTTACTGTTGAAAATACACTTACTGCTGAAAGGGTGTATATATTTAGTCGTTATTGATATTTAATGATATTTAAGGCTAATGAAGTAACCCAGCAGACAGACCTGACACACAGCATGTAGTGGTTTAGAAGCACTTTGGGCTTGAGGCGAATCTTGATGAGATTCGAGATCACTTCCATGTCGTCGGATCCATGAGTTCTGCAGTTCATGCACAGAGACATGAGGAGGTCCTGCGCTGGTCTTGTCAGCTATGGCGATACCACAAACACAAAAAGGCACAACTCATCGTTATGTATGATCCTTAATTGTATTATCTGTAAGTTATGATGAAATTGTTTAAAGAGGTCATCCAAGCTTTTCTCCTACCTTTGGATTCTGCAGCCACATCTCCAGCCTCTGCACAGCCATGAGCCGCACTTCCTTGTAGCCGCAGGTGGCTGTAAGCAGACGCAGCAGGTTCCTGGACACATTGTCCATTGGCTGCCTGCGGTTAAGCTGGTCCCTCAACACGTCCAGGACGTAGTCTTCCACACTCTCTGCCAGCTCTTCATACCTGCATACGCAATGGATAGAATACATTGCAAAGATGGACAAATGTTGACTGCTGCTTTTCAGCTGTGTATCATCCATTCTAGAGATGATGGTATGCTCTGATCACTTAAATAGGAATGGACTGGACTAAAATTATAATATATAGTTAAAAAATTATAATTAGTTCTCCAGCCTCAGGAGTATCAGATCATTCTCAATTGCATATTGTTTAATGTTCTCTCACCACTTAACATACATCAGCATATACATCATGTAAACACTGGGAATTCTGGAATTGTGTTGACTAGAGCTGTCCTGACTAGGCCATTTCCATTTCTTTAGTCCATTTCTGACTTTACAATGATTTATAGACTAATACAACCAGGCTAGCATCAATGTTGACTCTAACAAAACCATGAAAGAAACATTCATTCTATCTTGTTTTTACTCTTCTAGCCAGAGGAAAGAAGCCAAACATAATCAAGTTTCCTCACTGCAATGATAAACTGAAGACCAGAATTATGCAGCTGTAAAAAGGGTTCCCAGCAGTTACATTAGCTGCTTTCCTTCAATACCATCTAATGAAATAAATAAACAAATAAATGAAGTAAAATGCAATAAAATGTAATATTTAAAAACAGTTTAAACCCAAAAGCCAATCCAAAGCATATGTGTTCCTCCTAACTTCAAGATACACCATTATAAAAGATGTATTTAATCCTATAAATCGTTCTCATGAATTCTGCAGCAGGCGTGTTTACAACAAATGCTTACATTTTTCATTTTGGCCCAAATGTCCCATTAACAACTCTCTAGTGCTTAAGGCAAATGTGATCATTTAGGTATACAATATGCACAGTGCTAAGCGGTGGGATACAGGCTTACAAATAGGGCATTACGGTCGTCACATGATACCCACTGCAGGATTGAACCCAAAGCTGTCATCACTGCATTTCTTTTTTTTTTGCTGGTGTAAGTTGTTTCACCATCATTAATCACACTGGCTTTAGCTGAAGATGATTAATCTGTAATGTTAGCCAAGATCTGTTTATCTAAAACTGACTCACTTTCTCTGTGTACACTTTATGCAACTAAGTCTACTGAGGCTTTCTGCAGTCTCAATATGGCTTTAATTAAACAGTTATCAGTCATCAAACGCCTGTATCTTATAGCTGTAGACTTGAGAATAAAAAAACTGTTTGAAGTATGTATTTGTTGTGTATTTTTCATTATGACTGAAAGGCATTCAGTTCCCCCAAGAGTTGCACCGACAACCAAAGTCTTTAGTTCATTACATTAAACGACACTCTCACAGACACACTCTGTGTTCGGCTCCTGTTCTGCTGTGATGGAAGATAGGGGTTAACCGCTATGTACACACAGAAAAGGCGAGTGTGATCTGTACCGCCCATGTGTCTATGTAACATGCAAGCACAAGAAATTTTCAGAGAAGTTTTCAGAGAGGAGTTTGAATTTACACAGGTAAGTGGTACAGTCACTAAAAACAATAGTTTGGAATGTTTGGATGTCACTGGAGCGGCATGCAGTGCTGTTAAGGACTTGATGGACTGTAACCTGCCAATCCGCCAGGAAAAAACCCATATACTTAATAGCTCCAGAGAAAAAAACTAAATAAGCAAATAACAAGCATGTTTTGGCTGCATGGCAGCTACGTAAGAGGAAAAACACTGCAGATTTAACGTTTTTCCTTCCTATCGATTTAACAGAAGGTTCTAGCAATAGGTTTTGATCCACATCATAAGAAACAGACTGTGATTATCTTTATCACATTAGATAGATTTTTTTTTTAAGATGACATTTAATACCTGGGCATGACTTGTCCTTCCTCTTCTGGACTCAGCTTTTCCTCTGCAATCAGGAGCTCAGTCTGATTGTCATCTTCATCAGGAGTTGAGGGATGAGGGCTGTTACCTAAAAACAGCAATGGACATTACTAGTATGGGTATCACCACTGATTTCCTGGATGGATTCGATCCCGATTCACAAAGTCCCAATTCAATTTGATTTCCGATTCTATTCGCTTCAATTCAATATTGATTCATTTAGGGATATTTCAGCTACAATAATACGTTTTGTTTGAATATGAAAAGAGATTTTCAGAGAACTACTGTGGTAAATGTACAAGGAACACTTTACTAAAAACATTAGTGTTTATATTTTTATATTCACTGTATTTCGCCACACCCACTTTGAAGCGTGTGTTTCTTCCGCCTTTGTGTTAGAACTTCCGCTCAGCTAACCAAAATGAATACAGGAGGGGGGGCGGGCAGGGGGGGCTGGAATGCTCATTTTAAAGATCGATCTCGGGTTTATACGAATTGATATCAGATTATTTAAATGAAGATCGATTTGAATCGAAAAATACATTTTTTAAACACACCCCTTACTAGTACACAACAATACTCTATGAAGGGGACAAAAAAAACCTCTCCTTAAAGCATACCTGCGCTGAGATCTCCTCCAGTGCGACCAGTTTCGGTCTGAATCAGCATACTCTTTGGGGGCATCTTGGTGGTAAAAGCAGTCTGAATGTTGTCTACAAATGTTTTACAGTGGGAGCTATCAACCCAGATTCGCTCCCCAAGAGAGTCTTCAATGTAAACCTGAACCAAACCAAAATTATATTTACAAATCATATTAATTGATATACGGTGACATATATATATATAAATAGACTAGATCTGTATCTCACTTTTACAAAGATCTCAGGCCAGTTTTCATCCTCTTCGTAGGCTGCCATCAGTAAGTTGCAGGCAAGAACAGAGACCAGGCTGTTCCCCTTAGCCTTGAAATTAATGGAGGCGTCACGCCGAAGAAGGCTGCACAGGGCCTGTCCCAACACACAAAGAAAAATAAACTGGCTGATCCTCAGTAAAAATAAATAGTACAAGTAAAAAAAACACAGAGGTGCCAACCTCTATCACGCCTTCTGTAGCAAAAACGTTGGGCTTGATTTTGGCCAGAAACATGAGGCTGAGGTACAGAGTGATGTCAGGTTTGGCCCGATTCATCTTCAGCTGCTTGACAGCCCCACACAGCACTCCCTCAATGCGTTCATCATTGCCATCAGACTCTGCCGCCTCAATCTCATCCAGGAGTACGGCAGGAGGAACTGCAAAAACATCACAGAGTGTTTTACTACACAGCAAACTTTAAGATATAAAGAGTTTAAGATATTAATAAGTGAATAAGTGAATTAATAACTGAAGAGATAGACCTTTTGAATACTGATCAGTAATTAAATATTAACGAATAACTTGCTAGTGTTTAAATAGTCAAATCTTATATTGTACTTAACAAAGGCCGAACTACCGTCACCTCATTTTGCTGCCATTCTTTTTTTTCTTATTCTTTGTCTGTAATCAAATTCTGTAACTACAGGATATAAAGACATACAACTCATCATGGATCACCATGAACTTCCACCTACTATACTCTGATTAAACAGATTCCACTGTCAGGTCTGAAGTCTGCTCAGAATGAGACTGTAGATTTTATGACCTCATTGTTTTTTAATTAGGGTTAAGGTTAAAAGCCTTAATGTAACTTTTGCTGCGTATAGCATAACTAGAATGTGCACTGTATTGCTATAGAAACATCTACAAATTAAGCTTTTTCCACTTTACAAGACAATGAAAAATGAATTCATGCTCATAACTAGTATTAAACTCCTGTGTTACTGGCCGGTTGTCCTGCGGCCTTTCTAAGTCCCAACTAGTTCAGATTACAGCAAATCATTTAAAGCTCTTAATGACTCTGGCATAGTTTTAAAGCATTATAGCCCATCCAGGACACTTTTGCAGGTTCACAGCAAACGAGAAGTCATCTAAGCTGGTGCAACATTATTTTAATATAGTACCTAAACTTTGAAATAGCTTTCCATCAAATATTAGAAAACTCATATCTTACACATTTCTTATGTGTTTCTCTGACCCCTTTTAATTTCTGTGCACACTAATCCCAATTTCAACATAATTTGAATAAAAGAAAATTCTGACTATAAACATGCTGCTTGTTGTTACTTCGTAATGATATAAAGCTGGGAGGCAAGAGGATGAAGTGAGATGCTGATTGTTTACAAACACTGAGGTTTAAAAGGGGCATGCGCAGAAGACATGGGATGTTCATTCTCACACCTCCATGAGGCACACTGTCTGTTAGAACGTTAGAATTAAACAGGCTGTTTTTGTTACTGTGTCTTTAAAGGGTAAATAACCTCTGTTCTGGTTGGCTGACCCATATAGTCTTTCATTCACAGAGCCCTTTGGCCTGAAACGCCCCCTGTGACATGGATGGACTAAATAGCTGTAGGCTGTATATGTAAATAAGTTCATTTCCATGACATCACAGAAACAATGTACACTAAAAAAACTATATCTTCTTTCATAATGTACCACTTCTGCAAATGTTCAACTAACTTAACAGTCGCTGTTGCCCACAAAATCATATAACGCAGCCTAAGACCAAATCATTCAAACCCTATGATGCCTCACCTTCAATGGGCACAACAGAAGGCTCTTTGATGGAAGGCGATATTGCCCTTTTGTCTACAGCTGCTACTTCAGCCAGACGAGAAAGCGCACTGGGCGGGGTGGCAGAGTGTTTAGGCCGCTTGGCGAGGCTGGACAGGCCTGAAGAGGAGGGCAAAGCAGAGGAGGCCTCTCTCTTGCGATCCGCTGGCAAACCGGCAGAAGCTGGTTTCAGTAGTGCTGGATTAGCTTTTGTCTCACTGGCTTGGCTTTTGGCCCCCAAAGCAATGAAGTCTCCTGGTGGTGGGTGACCTAAGCAGCAGAGGAAGAGGGAGATTGTAACACAAATTATACAATTTCACTATATTTGTATCGCCAATGTATACCACATACCTGATGGTTTGGCGCCACTAGGGCGCCTAATGCTGGTCGGCTTTGGCCGATTCATGGCCCACAATGAAGCTCAACCGCCGAGATCTGCTGAACACAAACAACGTAGTGTGAAACAGAGTTAATGCAGAATCCTTGGTCAATAACCAGAAAATTAGGTCATGTTAGTTAATAAAGCAAGTAGAGCAGCGGTTCTCTACCCTAGTATTGGGGATACCATCCCCCCTCCCTACGGTACTTTGTATTAGTGAAAATATATAAATTCAAAAATATCTGATTTAGAAACTTTCAGATTTGTATTAGTAGTTAATATCACCATTTCAAACTTTACATATAATTAAAACTTTGGTTGATTCTGAGCTTTGAAAACTCACATTTAACACCATCCAGAATCAACCTAAGTTAGCTGCAGGCGCATAACATGCAACATGAGTTAAATTTTCTATCAGAGTAAACATGGTGGCACCCAGCGACAGATCTTTTAACCGTCTAACAGAAGCATGTCTGAAGTGTGGTTGTTTTTCTTTTTTTTTTTTTTTTTATTATGAGAGTAAAAACCAAAATAGGAAACTTAACTTTAGATGGAGACGTTTACAAAGAAACTGGCTGCAAAGAAAGTCCACCGCCTGTGACTTTATAGGAAATGAGTTCCATTGAGTGGAGACTTTTTCAGGATCTTTCTTTAATTTTTTGTAGTTAGCTCTGTACACAAAACTCGATGATATTGTATCATTACCCTGATACAAAACAAAAGCCTACCAGCATTAAAACTCTTCTTCGCCAGCTTTTTGTTTAAATATTTCCATTCCTCCTTTAATGGTGCAGCACTTTTTATTATAACACCTGAGACGCCAGAGCACGACTGCTGGACAATTTAAAGTGGAACGTAAAAACACTAAACTATGAGTAGAAGACAGTCTTAATATAGATATATATTAATTTATATATTAATAAATTGAGTCTGTCTGTCAATAGAACGCAATAAAAGAGTAATAATAACACAAATCACAATAAAACATCTGAGCACTTTCACACTTAACCATTCAAATCTGTCATGATACCCTCTTTAATGTTACTGCACATTTGCTTCACATTAGGTTGGTACTGTTTACACAATGTTTACACAAACAAAAAGTACAGCTAATTTTATTTGTGCTTTTCAAAACAAAACTTGATGAAATTACATCAGTGTGTGTTTCAGTGCTTTCTGAACATTTCCAGCACGATAATACTGGCACAGTGATAAATCTGGTCACTATAACTGTGAAATTTTCATACCGTTTCATCTCTAGGATGAGTTTAACAGTTTTCTATCCCTAACCTACCTCGAACCGGGGGTCTTAAACTAGGAGTGGAGCTGGAAGCACTGCTTTACAGCTTTTACATCAAGTGTGTACATTCGTGCTTGAATCTGCTAAAATACATCGTTTCAAACAAGGTCCTTGGAAATTCTGGCAAATGGGTTAAACAGAAGAACGCTTCTAACTGTGATTATTATTCTGGGATATTTAAACCAAGATTGAAACAGTTAAACAGACCGAACGTTTTTCTCTGTAGAAACAAAACTGTCATCCAGTGAAGTGAAGAAGAGCTGCACAGCTTTGGGGGCGAAGTGTCAATACCAGGAACGGCGATCCTTTCATTTCAGTAGTCAGGTGTCTGAAACTGTCATGTTTGAAGTAAGCAATAAATAATCTTAAGATTAAATACCTCCGTATTGGCTCCGTATTGAGAGTAAACCTGAGGAAAGACGTGGCTGAAGTTAGCTTCTTATTCCAATCAGCCGTCCCACCTTAAATGAGGAAGCCCCAATGTAACTGCTGCACCATTTAAGGTGGAACGGGCGATTCGAATCAGAAAGCAAGCAGCTGAGCTTTTGCAGCAACTAGTTCTGAGTCTGTGTTTTACGGGTTTATCCTCATTTGAGTGGTTTAGCTAGTTAGCATTACCTTGAGCTACCTTATCAAGCGAACCCTCCTTTCCTAATAAACAACAGTTCTATGAGCTGGTTTCAGTGACTAACATCTCCATACGTTATATTCAGACATATAGGTCGTATTTACTGATCTACACCGCCGCTTTCCAAAACAAGGACTTACTTTGTGTTTCACAGCCGCTGTTCCATAATAGAGCGTTTTTCTTTTTCTCGGTAATACTGGACGCTTGTTTGGCGCTTCCAGAGTTGTGTGCTGCCCCCTGTTGTACAGGAATTGAACAGGCGTGGATGAGACAGGGTAGAGCTCATCACTGATCATAAATGTTACAGGCCTACACTGTATATGTCCAATACTATTGAAATAGGACATAGAAACGTTTTGTTTGTTACATAAAACATCACAAAATGACTAAATTCCTCTACTAGTAGGCCACTACTGTCGCATTAAACTCAGTCCTACAGAAAATGTGTCAATCTAAAAAGTGATGTCATGCTGTAGCTAACGCTGGACAGGCTGAGTGATATATTAGAGCTAAGTGGGATTTTTAGACTAGTAAAAGGATTTAGTCTATTTTTAATAATTATTAATAAAGTATCTTGCTTGGTTTATACAACATATTAGAATGGTACTGCGCCACATTGGGGCCTATATGTCTTAACAGTCAGGGTCCCTTTAAGAGCTTGCAGGGACCCATCTCCATCCCTCTTATTCTTGCTCTCATTCCTTTACTGTTCCTGTTCCATTCCAGTCTTTCTTGGTTATACTGTCATAAAGTTCATACCTGTGAACAATAATATTTGTTTTTTGTTTGTTTTTGTTTTTTTGCACAGAATGTTAACATCTTCATTCTTGAAACTACATTGACCTATTTTCTCTCCCTAAAGTGTCAGTGTATCTCTGGAGGATACATCCTTTTCAAAAGATGCTGAATAACACCCCGGGCGACATTTTTTCTTCATCATCTTAAGACAATAGTTATAATTAGTTTTATGAATTTGTCATTGTTTAAGTGAAAATAATCTGTATTAATAATTATATATTGATAACTGTGATTCATATATATTAATTTAACTTTAATCCTGCACTATTGGCGGCTCGGGTGATTTCTGAACAGGCTGACTAAATGATGACAGATAACCTGAGGCATGCCATGTGATCTACATACTAATAACAGACTTAATAACAATCCTGACCCCTACAGGATGTTAAAGATTGTGTAGCTGGTGGTTAATTTTGTTTTAGGGTTAACCAAAACGTGTAACCTGATTATTTTGGATTTTTTTTTTACTTCACGAGCAATCAATAATAATAATAATAATAATAATAATAATAATAATAATAATAATAATAATAATAATTCAAATGAATCAGAAAGCAGAATTCATACCATCAGAGACTAAACATAATATTATTGGTTAATATAATTTTACCAACCTGCTGGTGATCATCTTCCCCAAAATGTAGCTGTTTTATTCTGGTTTATTCACTCACAGTGTACTGCTGTGATAGATGCTGTAGTGAGAGACAAGTAATAGAAAAATATGATACAAATTTGTAAATTCTGTCAAACTATTGAAGCAGAGGGATGCAGAGGAAGTGTAATATACAAATTAAAAACTGGTATATATATATATATATATATATATATATATATATATATATATATATATATATATATATATACAAAATCCATACTTCTGCAAAAAAGCTGTACATTTATTTATTTCTGTTAAGAATTTTAAGGGTACACTCTTTCACCCTGTTAACTGATGCTTAGTAAACAGAGGATCATATTGTAATAACCCTGTACTAAATGTTCCCAAGAGCTGCCCATGTGTTTTTTACACATTACTCAGCAGTCGTCTTTCAATGGATTACATTTACCTCATGTTGGATAAAACATGACCTAAGCGCTTTAGGAGAAACTGAATGAGGCTGTTTTCTTGCGAAGCATTGCGAGTCATTACAGCATCAAGACAGAGGTTTTTTTTTCCAAATAACAGCACACAAATAAAATGACACATGCATTCACATCTGAAACAGTTTCTGGTAAATGAAACAGTGCTGGGTGGCACTGTTGCCACACTGGAGTGCTTAGGGAACTGCAAGGAATAAGGTTTCCAAGAATCCTCACATTACAAAATGATGTCAGGCATGGAAACAGACATTACTTGTGCCTGCCAGACAAAAGAAAACAGAACTTTCACCCAGAAGAGAACACCACAGAGCACACACAGTAAAGGCCTCGCTGAAAACAACATGTGCTTGTAACCTGACCCCTGTGATAAAAAAGGTAGCTACAGTTGCACGTATGCTGCATGGAAACGGATCCCTCTGTCCTGAGAAAGCATTGAGAATGGGACACGCATTCGGCCTTCTCTCTGAGAGCTGCCCGAAACCAGAAATAACATCATACTGTATGTGCCACTCACACATTACTGCGAGCCAACCACAGCATTTCTGCTTTTCTCCCCACACAGATCTATTCAAGGAAGGGATATTAAAAGCAAATGCAACATGTGGTTCGGATGTAATCGCCCTTTTAAATAGTGTCCTAAGGTAAGCATTATCCCCCACTCTTGATAACGGAGAGTAACTGAAAGCGGCCATGCACGAAACGAGGGCTCCACCATCTGTCTGCGCCACACCGACTTGTTACATAAAGTGTTTTTTCATATTAGGCATATTTCGATGAGGTCAGTGGAATGCTTAGTCAATGCTCCAAATTTAAAGGCAGTGTCACAAGGGAAGTCCATAAACCTGCAGAAGTATTTTGCAAATAAGCTCTTTCTCCCAAAACCACTCATATGCGGTTATGACTCAGTGTTATTGAGGAAAAATGTTCAAAACACTGGGAACTCTCCCACTTAACCTTATAATTTCACAGTGATTTACATTTCTGCTCTTGTTTTTTTCTCATATAACGTGGATACACTTCAACGGTGCTGTAGCTCTGGATACTATCTGAAGGCCCAGTGCCACAGCTTTTGGGAATTCTTCTGCTAGTTCTGTGATTTAATGATAGTTGTGCTACCAGGCCTGTTTTTGGGCCTGCTCAGGACAGCCAGTCACATTTTTTAAACAATCTAAAAGCCTCCCGGACGCTTGTTTGACTGTAAATTGATCTTTCCTCGTCCCGCTGAGATATGCAAGGGTTTCTAATCACTCTGGGGCAAACGCCACCCAAAACGTGTACACAATTGCTCATCGGCTCACGCCGCCAACTTGCACTCGACTCATGATGTGCATGAAGGAACCCAGCACACCAGCATGCGATTAGATCCATATGTCTCCTAAGAGGAAAATGCACGTGTGTTGAGTCACTCAGCAGCAGGACTGTTCAGTAGAAGTAAAGAATGAGCCAGCCTAACTTGGCATCATGCCTCCAGCCGCAGTGAATCCAGAATACACTTACTCAGTTCCTTTGGAGGGAAGTGAGATGGCAATTTAGTATCTATTTGCTAATCGGGTTTGATCCAGTATTTGCTAAAGGAAATCTTATTGCTTTAACCCCTTAAATAAACAGGAGCCACTGGTGACTTCCATCCCTCACTCCTAAAACTGTTTGCATTGCTTTCCATGTAGTTACTGGATAATAAGCCAAATGGTTGCAGAAAAACTGTAGCCTCCGCAAAGTAAAACCCTTGAAAAGTCAATTCAGTGGCGAGGAAATGTTTGATATATGATACATCTGAGGTTTTAATAATGCTGACTTTCCTTGTCTTGCAATGTACGCAGTTCTAGAGATGTGGAATGCAGTCGCCTCAGAAAAAATGGCAGGCATTTCCAACAGCCATGTTATTACAACTTTCCACACTAGCAGTGTCAGACAGAGGGCGCTGTCGGCTCCTTTTTATTAATACCACACCAACGCACCAAAAAAAACCTACACAGACTATAAGTTTAGAAGTGTAAGCACGCCATTTCCCTCGTTATCAGTTCTTCTGACGATTCAGCGGTAACGAGACAAGACGTATCAACGAGACCAGCAGACAAAAGCTGCTGGCAGACTAACGTTTTTTTTATTTTTAAAGAGGTTTGAATTTACGTTGTTAGCGTGTCCTCGTCTCGCTTTGCGTACACACAATCAATATTCCATCATTGGCTAGATTTCATTTCGCCATCTCTCTGAAAGAATTCACCAGCTGCGTCTATTTCTGGCCTCCCTAGTTTTTTCCCGCCTGGCTGACGTCAGCACAAAGTTATTTTCATGAATGGAGGGGGCGGTCACGAGGAGCCGGTGACGCGCGTGCTTGCGGAAGCGGAGAGTGGAATGTTGGTACACTGTTGTTGTTTTTGTAGTTTAATGTAGTTGGCGGTTCCGTTTCGGCTCGGCTGCGGGACTCTCAAACCCGAAAAACTGCGACGAGCCGCGGCAAACCCCTCGCTCTAGGATAAACCCCCATATCAGGAGTGCGCGCTCCCGGCAAGAAATTCCGCGCTCACGAGGTAAGGTGGTGGTAAGGCTCTTTTTTCTGTTTGGAGATGTTTTGAAATTCCTCTCGAAATCGCTGATGTTCTCATGCTGACGGAGCGGAGCCCGTTCGAGATCATTCTGGGGTGCAGTTTTGGGATTTTTAAAAAATACTTAATTTCTCCCCTCTCAGCACGTTCACCTCTGTACATTAGAAAACTGAACATGTTTTAAAGTTCAGAAAATATTTTTTGTGGTAAAAAGCTCTTTAATGTGTGGACACGTGCGTGAACTCGAGACCTGACAAACAGCGCTGTGAGCAGCGCGTACTCGCGGAGTTACGTCGGTTTATTTCGCTCGAGCGCAAAACTTTGATTACATGAATTCAGATATCCAGCGCAAAGCACATATTATTTTATTTTAAAAAAAAGAAAGAAATGACGGGTATTACAAAGAAAACCCATGCCTGTTCGCGTGTTCGAGCGCGAGCTTGACTTCTCAACTTTTTTTCGGGGGTCTAAGCGAAACTTTACTGCTCGCTGTACATTTTCTGCGTGAGAAAACGACCCTTAATATTACGACATAAGGAAATAACACGTGGTGTGTCCTGTAGGATTTCTGGGACAAAGGGCATTACAGCCAGCTCACACCCTCCTTCTGACCTCTCGTTTGAGCTGTAGTGATACACAGATATGAAATCCTGGGAGAATGTTGTGTTGTTGTGTTGGTATTGTGTTGGTATACGCTGCGCACGGTTGGCCAGGCGGCGGGCAGAGTTCAGGGTGACGTTATGTCAGATGTGGGAGTTCACTCTGCTCTGTGAGGCGCTCGCTCGCTCGCGCTGCCTGTTTTTCACTCTCTTTCAGACTCTTCTTACGAAAAGAAGGTTATATCGTAGCCATCGTTTCCCTGCTGATATGCTTCGGCCGCTCCTAATAACACGGTTATTCATGTAACCAAACCCGTCGTTTATATCGGTAAACTATTAATAGGCTGCTTCCATATGTGGACACAGACGCGCCGCTTTTACAGTAGCTGAGGTAACAGCTTGTGTACGCGCCGCTCACTCAAAAGCCCTGATGGAACAGTTTGTGCAGTAAATCTGCAGACTGTTCACATTCAGGAACATTGGACAATAGTCCATTTTGTGGGGTGGGTAGTACTAGAGCTACGCCCTCGTAGGAAAAGTGAGTCATAACTGGATAATGTGATTCATTTCCACAAGTGATAAAAAGAGATGTCATTGGGCCCTGCAAGGGTGACAGAACTGGGTTCCTTCAGGCTAAGCAATGCGGATTATTTCTCTGTCAGAAACAAGACTCTGGGTATGTTATGTCTGAAACATGTCCATTTATGGGTAATTTAAAAAGGGCCGCCGTCCCAGTTAACGTGTGAAGTGAGCGCCCTCTCCATTTTTGTTAGTGCTGAGGCTGGCTTTTAGGTTTATTGTAATACTTTGGCTCTTGAGATAAACCGTTACGCACAAGCCATCTACGTAAGCCCCTGCTGCTAAATGTCGAGGGATCTACCTCCTATGAGACCATGATGTGATTCTGTCTTCTGGCCTGGCTCTGAGGAGCAGTGGCTGTGACGAATTTGTTCTGAAATGGGAACACACAGACAGAGACAAACACAGAAACAAAAACTGTTGCTGGGCTGAAACTATGCTGTAAAACAAGTGCAATAAGCAAAAGAAGCAACAGAAGTAACTTCCTATGTTGCTGGCGAGCCCGTGGCTTAGTGTAGGAACAGTATTCACTCATCAGTGACCTTTGCCCCCATGATTTATGTGGAACAACTTGGAGGTGGTCCACCCCTTCGCTCCTCTTTATGTCACACTGTACGCAGGCAGCGTGACCTGGTCTTAGGGTTTGTCTGACTCATGGCGGCTGAGATGTCTGTGATGCTGACCTCCCACACCTATTGCGTCGCCTGCCTGTCTCTTTTAGAAGCCGAGAGGAAGCGCATGCTTGTCTCCATCATGAGACGCACACGTGGGCTGGTCACCAGCATGGCCCACACAGCCCTTTCCTCACAGCTCGAAGAGGCCTGCGCTCACACAGCTTTTATTCGTCAGCGTTTGATCACATGGCTTGCAGGAGGTCAGAGTAAATCAGAGATGTGTTATTTGTCAACGGCATGCAAAGTGTCTGAAGAGGACACGTGGATGGTGCCTTAACAAAAGTTGTGGTAAGAACCACACGTTTGGGTAAATGGAACCGGATGCTTACTGTACTCTGTGGTTTTGCAGAGCAGGCTTTGAAAGTGAATGAAACGGCAGCGGTTGGTGAATTAATGACTCAGAGTGAAACGCGGGGAACTCCGAAGCCTGAAACTTTCTATTTGAGCAACAAGTCTTGACGGAGGCAGCAATATTAGCCTTAGTCATCATGAGACACAGTTGAGCTGTTTAGACTAATTTCACTTTCCAGGGGTCAGAGGTCACGTTTGTTGTGGCAGAATCCTAGCAGCAAGTGATTCGCAGGATCAAAGTGGAAGACTACTTCGGCAAGAGCACAGACAGAGAGTCAGTCAGCATGTGTGCCTAGTTAGCATGTTGATGTGTCTTGATTAGGGTGGGTAGGGGATGCATTAGCTCTTTCTAGATCCCAGTAAGAGCTCTGTGGGGGTGTCTCAGCCGCGACGGACCAACTGCACCCTGCCCTTTTCCTGTTACTCTCACCAATTCCTGGATCTGAGAGGAGTGACCGCACCACACTGTGGTTTTGGGCTGTGGATGTGTCGTCTGGAGCTAAGAAGCCATTTGGGTGATTCGATGTTTGTGCTAGTAAGAAGCAGTGATATGTTACCCAAAGCAGGTTTCCTCAGGAGAATGGATCATTGAGTCCAGTGTGAGTGTGTGGAATAGGAATGTCCATCTCTGCTCCTATTGGACAGACAAACTTTGTGCTTAGGTTATCTGGCCAGGTGAGAAATCCTGCTTTCTCCAATAGTAATATGTCAGCCACAGTATTCTCACATTTGATATTACTTCAAGCATTAAGGCTTACTTAACTGATCTGTCTCAAACACCTGTTTGATTTGCTGGCTTGCAAATAGTCGAGCTACACATGTTTCTTCCTTAGGGATTGTGTTCACTGCCTTCTGCTCGTTACCCACGGTGTAATAGCTTCCCGTCGTCTTACATACTGGACGGCCTTGTCTTTGTTTTGTGCATGCTTTGCATTCCTCTGAATCCCTGCGTCCCAAGTTGGAAAAAAGTAGCTTTGCTCAGATATCTACCTCTCCTCCCTATCCGCAGAAAGTTCCGGCGAGCACGCCAGCCCCGTTCCCCGTACTTTTCCTTCCGCCCCGCGAAACAACGGGATTTTCCAGGAAACGTCAGTTTGGGAGGGTGTGATTCCCTGCCGTTCGTCCTCGCTCCTACCAGTAAACAGCATGACTCACCGCTCAGCTATGCTCTCCGTTTCCTTTACATAATATCCCGCCGAATGCGCCGCTGCAGCGCTGTGGAGCACGGTGGGCAGGGTCCCGAGGAGACAGGCCTCTTCACCTCCCTGTGAAAAACACAGCCGAAGCTCCGGAGCAGGGAGGAGCCAGCTCCTTCCAACTGGCCTCTCAGCAGATCGAGTCTGCTCAGTGCCGAGCCTGCACAGTTAACTAGAGGGTAGAGAAATAGCAAAACAAACAGCTACGACTACCCAGCATGCCATTTATGATGGCAGCATAAGCACAGGTGCCTTTGAAGTACTGTTTGAGGTTGCCTGAGGTCTGGCCTAATACGTTACCTTTCATTCAACTCATAATCAGGCTTTGAACTTGAGCAGAAGCCTCTTTGCTGAAGCACGGCAGTTTCGCAGTTCACAGCAACAACAGTGGCTTCAGATTCCATAATGAGTCTGGGACTTTCTGAGAAAGGCCACTAAATCTCCGAGCACAAATAGCACAGCCACCCAATTATATCACTGTCTGGGCCTAAAGACAACCGTACAACTGTTAAACCCGAACCATGTAACGCTTGGTAAACATTACTGCTGTTGGCAGATTTAGTCAAAAGCGATTGTGCTGCTTTGTTTTATTGGGATCAAACGAAGCTGCGCCAGTAAGCGTGACGCAGAGACTTGTTTCACTTTACATAGTCGCAAGTAATGGAAAGTGTTCAAGATTTGGCAGTAAACTTTTAAAAAAGACAGGATTTTTCCTTTTGGTGGAACCCAGCACTGCACACACAGGTTTTCTCAATAATATTATTGACTGTAGTCAAACAGTGACTAACATCCTCATGATACCACCTACATATTAAAACACAGGGTGATGACCATCTTTCCCTTGTGATCAATCAAAACTTTCAGTTCTCTTTTGTCTACTTATTCCACATGCTGCGTTGGTATTTACCTTAACCCAACTAACAGAGATTCTAGGTGGATAACACTGGGTCAGGAAAAACTCAGTAGTCTTGTGCCTGCTTGAAGTTTCCCTGATGCTGTAAAGTTAATTTTTGCCTAGTGATGGCACGATACCACTTTTTCTTTTCCAATGCTAATACTGAAACCGAAACCTTGAGTAATGGCTTTTACCAATACAGATTCTTTCAAAACTTTCAAGCTTTAAAATGAGCTTTAATTGATGCACATCACTCAAGATGTAATAAGCTATGCTGAACATGCTGAAACTACATTGACACTCTACTGACCCACAGGAATAAATACACAGCTAGCAATGTCACATCACACAATTTGAGCAGCGGCTAGATTTGTTACAGGATGGGGTTGAATTAATTTTTTTCCTCCATCATTTTCTGCTGTTACTCTGGGTGTAAGAAAATATCAATACAATTAAGTAACACAACAGTATGTTGTACGAGGGATTTTCAAAAACACAAGATTGATTTTTAATTAATAGTTTACATGAACAGGTTTGTGAGACACTAGTTTGTATAGCATTTTGTTTAAGTGGCCAGTGTTATAATCTATCTTCAGTATGGAAGTAGGGTAAGAATGTATTAGCAAACCTATGCTTGTGGTGATCTGTTCTTTATACTAGGACTTAGTATTTTATACTTAGATTAAAAAAATGTTTGCAATATATTGCTTTGCTTACAGTATCCCAATATATTAAATCGTAACCCCTGTATAATGACATGTATCAAATCACCAGGTTCTCTCTACCCCGGCTGTTAATGGCCCTAGATAGACACTGATATGCCAACTGTGTTTTTTGAGTCAGGGGAAGAAAGCAACATGAGTAATTTCATGTTGCGTGAGTTTATTGTAACATGTTTACATTTGCGGTATAAAGTATGTCTATTTCAAACTTTAAGAAACATCTCTGCTAGAAGGTCAAGAGCAGGGTGGGAGGTAAGTTCAATATTATGGATTCCAGTAAATGCAGTTCATTTCTGAAAAGCAGGATAGTGATGAAAGTATGATCTCATCCAAGCAACTGATGAATGAAATGATAAAACGTTTGATTCCGCAATCATGGCAATAACTCACTGACTGACTTGTCTTTGGATGAAATCAGGGAGCAGCTGAATGCCTGGAAATTGAACATGTGTGAATGAACTTTGCCTCTTAAACAAGTGAATAAAGATACAGTGGTTAATTGAAGTAGTTTGAGCAACTGAATAGATATTAGGTAATATTAGTGTGATGGTTAGAATACTTGACTGACAATAGTGGCTTTTACGACGCTACCTTTTTGAACTGTTTCAGATGACCTCAGCATTTGGAACACAGTACAGTTTGGCAGTCATGTGTTTTTAATCAGGCATCAACATCACTTTTGTTGTTGAAAGACTGGTAAACACTGACAAAATCGTGGGGCCTTGAACCTTTGGTCATAATTCAAGTAGCCTCCAGGTTACTTAAGTTTGAAAACATCAGATGTCAGCATATATTAACTGGAAGAGTAGCTGACGTCAGTGCAGTTATTCTGTGTCTTTTAGACAGACCAATGGGAAATCATGTCTGATCGGGGTTTTTTTCCATTCAGATTTGAACTGCATATACAGTTCTACAAATAACATGAAGAGATGAGAAGAAGAGGAAAAGAGGAAAAGAAAAAAATCTGTAATGCAGCTGGAGTTACTGTCTGCCACATTCACAGAACATTCCTAAGGAATACTTTGAGTGCAGTACATTTATGTTACTGTCTTAAGGCTTTAATTCATTGCTGTCTTTCATAAACTAGCACATGCTGGTTCACTGCTCTCCTGCAGTTTGCTCTACTCCTTTATGAGCTTTAAGTGTCATGTTGTGTTGGGTTTCTCTTAAGAAGGATTCCGATAGAAAGAGAAGGCAAAAAATAGTTAAATTGTTAAAACTTGAAATCTGTAACATTAAAATAAGGATATGCTAGAGTGAAGGAACTGATTTCCCCAGCTCTGTGTTCTGAAAGTGAGAAAGTTATGCGGGAAAGACATTAAGTATGCAGCTTTTCCAAATGGAAAGTGGGGGCCCCTTAAACCTTGCCCAGTATGTGTGTGTGTGTGTATAGCGAGGAATGTGGCTCTGTTATCCCCACTTCGTGCACTCTCCATGGCTTCTCTCCCAAGGCTCTTTCCCTGTGACATGTTTTTCTGTTTTCCTAGCCCGGCTCTTGATAGCCAGAATAAGAGCTCCAGTGTTTCTGCAGCCCGTTGAACGTGCATCGCCAGAGGCAGCGCCGAATGGGGTGGGGTGTGTGTGGGGGGGTGAAAATGCACCCGTTGTTCTGTAGTAGAAATGATGAAAACGCGGCCTTGGGATGCTAGAGCTTTTCCTCTTTAGTGGGATTGTGCAGGAAAAGGGGGCCCCGCTCTGGTCAGGTCACTTCACTTCCCACTGCAAATGGAAAAGAGGGGGGGGCGACCACACGCCGTTGGAATTTGAAGGAAATTCACTCTATATGTTTGTGTGAGAGAGCTGAAAGGCTGGAGGCCCCACGTATAGAGAGAAAGGAGGGGGTCTTCTTTTGCGCTCACTTCGATGGTCTTCCCTGGAAAGAAAAGCAGGGGCTCCCCCCTTGACGCAGCCCTTTTAAAAACAGCCACTCCAAGCCAACTTGCTGTCTAGGAATGCTCCTCTCATCGCTGCTGGCCTTGCGTCATTTGTCACATACTTTTTGTTTCTGGGATTAACCCTTAGGGACTGTACAGTTTTCTATGTTCCTTGTGGGAATAGCACAAGGGACGAAATCATCTTGCACATGCATACCATTGCTAATATTCCAAACCTTGCTATATAAGGTTCTGACATCTGTCCGCTTTACTGACGTTTTCAGTGAACTGCACACACTATAATTAGTTTTGTACTTCACTATTTTGTTCTGAATAAAATGTGTGGCCAGGCCCATATGGGGCCTTACGCTGAGGGCCAGATGGTATGAATCAAGACTTGCGCATACTTCTCATGTGGTGTTAAGTTTCAACTGTGTGGTTCATTATCTATGCTGAACCTGACCGTGGATCCCTAAACTACAGTCTTTGATGCAGTCATGGCTAAACCATGTGGACTGCCGGTTAATGCATGACAGGTGTGCCATGCTGGTACCGACAAGAGTGACTAATATCTTCTTGTCACTGTCTAAACCAAAGCATTTGTGCTTAGCGGATCACCCAAGGGACAAGAAATTTTGGTAGTTCTGATTTTTCTTTAACATACACTGTACTTTACTGTTTAAAGGAAAATAAAACAGATGCAGTCCTGTTTAAAAAGCCAGAGAACACCATTCATGTATATACTTTCCAGTCCAAAGAAGTATAATTCTGAGACAATTAGATAAAAGATAATCTATTGGCATGAGGATTTTTTCAAAGCTATTAAATTATTAAAGTGTATAGAGAAAATGGGACTCTTAACAACCATGCAAGAACTGGCAGACCACCAAACCTGCCACCAACAGTATCTTTGAAAGAGAGAGGAGAAAAACAAACCTTCACTCTTGATCTATCCACCCTTTTACTGTGAGAAGATAACTTAATGTATCTGAATGATGTGTAGCTGTCACTAAACTGTAAACGAGAATAAAAAGGACTGACCATCCCAGAGTCCAGACCTCAACATCACAGAACCTGCTTTAGATTTTTTGGACTGTGAGCATCAGAAGGCATCTACTAAGACTGAACATTAAAGGTGTGGAAATATTCCTGTAGATACCAAACAGAATAAAAGAAGTAGAAAAAGTATAGACACAAAAACTGCTTTTATATGTAGTTGTTGAGGCTTCTATGTAATTCTCAGATGTCAAAATAACATGCTTTGACTGAAACCTTAATACTGAAAGGTGGTCTCTGGCTTTTGCACAGCGCTATATCTGTAGAATGTAATCGAAATGTCCAGCAGTGGGGACGTCCAACATGTTCCCTGATGTTGCTATTTTGGCAATAACATTTTCCTTAATGGTAACAATATTCTAGATCATAGAAACACACCCTGCACAACATGGCCTTTTGAAAGGAAGATATGAATAAGGACTGAGGAATGCAGAGACTCCAGCAGAATGGCAGATAACACACATTACTAGGAACAGATAGGAGACTGCCTAGGAGCGGATGTTTTCCCCTGAATAAAGGATTAACATCCCATGGGAGTAATCACTCTTCTTTTGATAGTCATTGGTGAGAAGGTTGCTCCTGTTGAGCCTGCCCTAGAGTCTTTTCCCTCTTAATGAGGTATCACTTATCACATTTCCACTTAAATTGCATTGTTGGCAGAATTTTATGGTCAGCACACTGAGCTAAATATAACCAGCAGAGTTAAATAAGGGCATGAAGCAAGCCAGGAAAGCCCAGTGTAACAGAATCCAGTCTGTCAGCCGCGCTCCTAAACCTGATAAAGCACATTGTCTAAAAACAAAAATATAACAGTGACTGTAAGGGAAACTATTTGCGAGTGACACAGTGCCTTCTGGAATGTTCCACATATCTCCTGCATAGAAAAGTACAGTATGGTCTCGGCTTAACAGAAACGTATCCCAACACGTTTCAAAAAAGGTGCATGACCCGTGTCTTCTGCCATCCTTTTCTTTTTTTTTTGTTTGGTTTTTTTTAAGGTGAATAAAATGTAATTAGAGGCATAAAGGTGTGATGTAACTTTGGTCAGATATATTGTAGGCAGTTTTAAATAAACATAGATGTACAGACCAGAACTGACACAGAAATAACAGTAAGTGGGTGTTTCTACTCAACGGCCTTGTGTAAATACTGGCAATTTGTAAGCGTCCCTATCAGTATTGCCCCTCTTTTAGAGTTGTATACTGGGTTTATTGAGGAGGTAGCCCACCATGCGTGGCGACGTTATGAATGAACCTTGTTTACCATTGGACTGCTCATGTGACCAGCAGTCCCACACCCATTAGCCGGGCGTCTCCATGGCAGCACTACTGCACACAGTACAAGGCTGAATGAGACACTCCTGAAATGGAGACCGTTAAACGTGTCTTTTTGGGTGTGTTATTTTTTTTGTTTTGTTGTTTTATGCTTGTCTCATTTCGTCCTGTTTTGGCCATGTTAGTCTCCGAACTACACGCTCCTCTGTACAGAAAGGCCTTTTTAAAGCCTGCTTGAGCAAAAAATAACCTGGCGCGGATAGCTGAGCAGAGAGATCAGACAAAGCCCCATGTTGAGGGCTGACCTGCTTCTATTATTGTACTTGCAATGGTCTAGTGAACTACATTGTGAGAACGCTCCCTCAGCAAGTAAACAGGGTTGTCCTTGTCTGGAGCTTGGTTTGTGAGGCAGGGCTGCCCTCTGGCGGCGAGCACGCAGAACTGTTGGCTGACTCCAGTTGTGGATATCAATCTTAATCCCCAAGCTCAGCACATTTTTGTGTTTACCCTCCTCAGACACTCTTGATTCGACTGAGCAGATATTTACTATTGCCCTCATGCCGCTTCACAGGTGTGTTAAAGCACGGGCAGATGTTTCAGTGTAATAATGTCCCGGCACTGAGGGACGTTTTCTGCGTAAGACTCACTCAGAATGATCCTGAAGGACACAGAGCTGAGCAGTTTGGCTTCTGATCTAACTCATCGCCTGATTGCCAAGTTACTTTATTAAATGTATCAGGTGTTTTGGGGGCACATTATGCATCGCTGTAGCCCTTCCAGAACCAGATCTGGGATTCACATTAATTCAAATGCACACACAGATTTTGTCCCTCATGCATTTATGAATCTTTCTTCTCTTCACAGGCATTTCTTAAAGCTTCTGACCAGCTGCTTTCATGCAGGGTATGACGACTCATTTTAAACCAAGCAAAGCTTTAAAGGTAAAGCTTTGTTCTTAGTATTCATTCAGTGTTGTGGGACATTTTCCCAGGCTCAGATTAAGCTAAGCATGCACACACATGCAATAATGCTGCATTTAAGCTATGGTATTACAATTTACTCCAAGACTCAGCTTAAGCCGTGTCTGGGATCCTGTCCCTACAAGCAGTGTGTCCAGTGTCATCGGGTTTTACACTCTTGCTTCTTCTGTCGCAGGTAAAGAAGGAGGTGGGTGAGAATGCGCCGGCGCTCAGCGATGACGAGCTGGTGGCCATGTCGGTGCGGGAGCTGAACCAGCACCTGCGCGGCCTTACCAAGGAGGACGTGGTGCGACTGAAGCAGCGGCGGCGCACGCTGAAGAACCGCGGCTATGCCGCCAGCTGCCGCATCAAGCGCGTCACGCAGAAGGAGGAGCTGGAGAGGCAGAAGACTGAGCTGCAGCAGGAGGTGGACAAGCTGGCCCGGGAGAACGCCAGCATGCGGCTGGAGCTGGATGCCCTGCGTGCCAAGTACGAGGCGCTGCAGTGCTTTGCCCGGACTGTGGCCCGCGGGCCGCTCTCGCCGGGAAAGGTGGCCGCCGCCGCCACCAGCGTCATCACCATTGTCAAGTCGAACAACCACAGCCCCGCCTCCCCGCCATTCTCCGCGCCATCATAGGAAGACGGGAGGAATGCCGCCGGTCCATGTGGTCCAACCCGGTTTTTCGAACTCGCGGCCTGGTCTGCATCCGCCCGACTGAGAAGGACACTCAGTGACTGGACTTGAGGGAGTGGGGTGGGGGGGAGGGAGGCTGACTCTGTGTGACCGTAGACTGCGTTGACTTCTCTTTCTCTCTCTTTGTTTCTCTCTCTCTCTCTCTCTCTCTCTCTCTCTCTCACACACACACACACACTTTTCTACGTTGTCTGTGCACTGTGCTCTAAAAAAACCTCCGGCACCGGCAGCGCACCCTGGCCTCTTCCCCTCTCACCGCCCAGACTGAGACTTAGCAGAAACGAGCTTGCTGAAAGTGGGACTAAGTACTTGATTTAACCTGCCATGGCAGTCTGTGATAGCTCTGATGCCTGTGGTATCTTAGATTTTACATCAGAGAGTAAACATATATTAGAATTGTAGAACATTGACTACACTATATTCTTGTTGATATTACGCTTGTTTTTCTAAGCAG